>JASXSY010002807.1:0-11532 GCA_034509805.1 Sipha maydis
GGTTGATAAAATGTATAATTGAAATGAAGGTTATTCAAATCGATTCCAAATGTTCTACTGAACATTTTGAATAAATTTCATAAAAATCGCCCATATGCCCAAGTGTCCAGGATCCAGCATATCGAGAAAAATTGAACTATTTGAGTATATTATATATTGTAATGTTGTTTGTTAACTATTTCACTGGCCCTCAAGGGTTGATTAAATGCAAAATTGAAAAGAGGGTTATTCAAATCGATTCCAAATGTTCTACTGAATATTATGTACAAAATTCATAAACATCGCCCAAATGCCCAAGTGTCCAGGATCCAGCATATCGAGAAAAATTTAACTATTTTAGTATATTATATATTGTTATTGTTTGTTTACTATTTCACTGGCCCTCAAGGGTTGATTAAATGTATAATTGAAATGAAGGTTATTCAAATCGATTCCAAATGTTCTACTGAACATTATGTACAAATTTCATAATTATCGCCCAAATGCACAAGTGTCCAGAATACAGCATATCGAGAAAAATTGAACTATTTGAGTATATTATATATTGTTGTTGTTTGTTTACAATTTCACTGGCCCTCAGGGGTTGATTAAATGCATAATTAATATGAGGGTTATTCAAATCGATTCCAATTTATCTACTGAACATTTTGTACAAAATTCATAAACATCGCCCAAATGCCCAAGTGTCCAGGATCCAGCATATCGAGAAAAATTGAACTATTTTAGTATTTTATATATTGTTGTTGTTTGTTTACAATTTCACTGGCCCTCAAGGGTTGATTAAATGCATAATTGAAATGAGGGTTATACAAATCGATTCCAAATGTTCTACTGAACATTATGTACAAATTTCATAAACATCGCCCAAATGCACAAGTGTCCAGGATCCAGCATATCGAGAAAAATTGAACTATTTTAGTATATTATATATTGTTATTGTTTGTTTACTATTTCACTGGCCCTCAAGGGTTGACTAAATGCATAATTGAAATAAAGGTTATTCAAATTGATTCCAAATGTTCTACTGAATTTATTTGTATAAATTTCATAAACATCGCCCATATGCCCAAGTGTCCAGGATCCAGCATGTCGAGAAAAATTGAACTATTTGAGTATATTATATATTGTAATGTTGTTTGTTAACTATTTCACTGGCCCTCAAGGGTTGATTAAATGCAAAATTGAAATGAGGGTTATTCAAATCGATTCCAAATGTTCTACTGAACATTATGTACAAATTTCATAAACATCGCCCAAATGCACAAGTGTCCAGGATCCAGCATATCGAGAAAAATTGAACTATTTGAGTATATTATATATTGTTATTGTTTGTTTACTATTTCACTGGCCCTCAAGGGTTGATTAAATGCATAATTGAAATGAGGGTTATTCAAATCGATTCCAATATATCTACTGAACATTTTGTACAAAATTCATAAACATCGCCCAAATGCCCAAGTGTCCAGGATCCAGCATATCGAGAAAAATTGAACTATTTTAGTATATTATATATTGTTGTTGTTTGTTTACAATTTCACTGGCCCTCAAGGGTTGATTAAATGCATAATTGAAATGAGGGTTATTCAAATCGATTCCAAATGTTCTACTGAACATTATGTACAAATTTCATAAACATCGCCCAAATGCACAAGTGTCCAGGATCCAGCATATCGAGAAAAATTTAACTATTTTAGTATATTATATATTGTTATTGTTTGTTTACTATTTCACTGGCCCTCAAGGGTTGACTAAATGCATAATTGAAATGAAGGTTATTCAAATCGATTCCAAATGTTCTACTGAACATTTTGTACAAAATTCATAAACATCGCCCAAATGCCCAAGTGTCCAGGATCCAGCATATCGAGAAAAATTTAACTATTTTAGTATATTATATATTGTTATTGTTTGTTTACTATTTCACTGGCCCTCAAGGGTTGATAAAATGTATAATTGAAATGAAGGTTATTCAAATCGATTCCAAATGTTCTACTGAACATTTTGAATAAATTTCATAAAAATCGCCCATATGCCCAAGTGTCCAGGATCCAGCATATCGAGAAAAATTGAACTATTTGAGTATATTATATATTGTAATGTTGTTTGTTAACTATTTCACTGGCCCTCAAGGGTTGATTAAATGCAAAATTGAAAAGAGGGTTATTCAAATCGATTCCAAATGTTCTACTGAATATTATGTACAAAATTCATAAACATCGCCCAAATGCCCAAGTGTCCAGGATCCAGCATATCGAGAAAAATTTAACTATTTTAGTATATTATATATTGTTATTGTTTGTTTACTATTTCACTGGCCCTCAAGGGTTGATTAAATGTATAATTGAAATGAAGGTTATTCAAATCGATTCCAAATGTTCTACTGAACATTATGTACAAATTTCATAAACATCGCCCAAATGCACAAGTGTCCAGAATACAGCATATCGAGAAAAATTGAACTATTTGAGTATATTATATATTGTTGTTGTTTGTTTACAATTTCACTGGCCCTCAGGGGTTGATTAAATGCATAATTAATATGAGGGTTATTCAAATCGATTCCAATTTATCTACTGAACATTTTGTACAAAATTCATAAACATCGCCCAAATGCCCAAGTGTCCAGGATCCAGCATATCGAGAAAAATTTAACTATTTTAGTATATTATATATTGTTATTGTTTGTTTACTATTTCACTGGCCCTCAAGGGTTGACTAAATGCATAATTGAAATAAAGGTTATTCAAATTGATTCCAAATGTTCTACTGAATATTTTGTACAAATTTCATAAACATCGCCCAAATGCACAAGTGTCCAGCATCCATCATATCGAGAAAAATTGAACTATTTGAGTATATTATATATTGTTGTTGTTTGTTTACTAATTCACTGGCCCTCAAGGGTTGATTAAATGCATAATTTAAATGAGGGTTATTCAAATCGATTGCAATATATCTACTGAACATTTTGTACAAAATTCATAAACATCGCCCAAATGCCCAAGTGTCCAGGATCCAGCATATCGAGAAAAATTGAACTATTTGAGTATATTATATATTGTTATTGTTTGTTTACTATTTCACTGGCCCTCAAGGGTTGATTAAATGCATAATTGAAATGAGGGTTATTCAAATCGATTCCAATATATCTACTGAACATTTTGTACAAAATTCATAAATATCGCCCAAATGCCCAAGTGTCCAGGATCCAGCATATCGAGAAAAATTGAACTATTTTAGTATATTATATATTGTTGTTGTTTGTTTACAATTTCACTGGCCCTCAAGGGTTGATTAAATGCATAATTGAAATGAGGGTTATTCAAATCGATTCCAAATGTTCTACTGAACATTATGTACAAATTTCATAAACATCGCCCAAATGCACAAGTGTCCAGGATCCAGCATATCGAGAAAAATTGAACTATTTTAGTATATTATATATTGTTATTGTTTGTTTACTATTTCACTGGCCCTCAAGGGTTGATTAAATGCATAATTGAAATGAAGGTTATTCAAATCGATTCCAAATGTTCTACTGAACATTTTGAATAAATTTCATAAAAATCGCCCATATGCCCAAGTGTCCAGGATCCAGCATGTCGAGAAAAATTGAACTATTTGAGTATATTATATATTGTAATGTTGTTTGTTAACTATTTCACTGGCCCTCAAGGGTTGATTAAATGCAAAATTGAAATGAGGGTTATTCAAATCGATTCCAAATGTTCTACTGAACATTATGTACAAATTTCATAAACATCGCCCAAATGCACAAGTGTCCAGGATCCAGCATATCGAGAAAAATTGAACTATTTGAGTATATTATATATTGTTGTTGTTTGTTTACTATTTCACTGGCCCTCAAGGGTTGATTAAATGCATAATTGGAATGAAGGTTATTCAAATCGATTCCAAATGTTCTACTGAACATTTTGAATAAATTTCATAAAAATTGCCCATATGCCCAAGTGTCCAGGATCCAGCATGTCGAGAAAAATTGAACTATTTGAGTATATTATATATTGTAATGTTGTTTGTTAACTATTTCACTGGCCCTCAAGGGTTGATTAAATGCAAAATTGAAATGAGGGTTATTCAAATCGATTCCAAATGTTCTACTGAACATTATGTACAAATTTCATAAACATCGCCCAAATGCACAAGTGTCCAGGATCCAGCATATCGAGAAAAATTGAACTATTTTAGTATATTATATATTGTTGTTGTTTGTTTACAATTTCACTGGCCCTCAGGGGTTGATAAAATGCATAATTAATATGAGGGTTATTCAAATCGATTCCAAATGTTCTACTGAACATTATGTACAAATTTCATAAACATCGCCCAAATGCACAAGTGTCCAGGATCCAGCATATCGAGAAAAATTGAACTATTTTAGTATATTATATATTGTTATTGTTTGTTTACTATTTCACTGGCCCTCAAGGGTTGACTAAATGCATAATTGAAATAAAGGTTATTCAAATTGATTCCAAATGTTCTACTGAATATTTTGTACAAATTTCATAAACATCGCCCAAATGCACAAGTGTCCAGCATCCATCATATCGAGAAAAATTGAACTATTTGAGTATATTATATATTGTTGTTGTTTGTTTACTATTTCACTGGCCCTCAAGGGTTGATTAAATGCATAATTGAAATGAGGGTTATTCAAATCGATTCCAATATATCTACTGAACATTTTGTACAAAATTCATAAACATCGCCCAAATGCCCAAGTGTCCAGGATCCAGCATATCGAGAAAAATTGAACTATTTGAGTATATTATATATTGTAATGTTGTTTGTTAACTATTTCACTGGCCCTCAAGGGTTGATTAAATACATAATTGAAATGAGGGTTATCCAAATCTATTCCAAATTTTCTACTGAACATTATGTACAAATTTCATAAACATCGCCCAAATGCACAAGTGTCCAGGATCCAGCATATCGAGAAAAATTGAACTATTTGAGTATATTATATATTGTTGTTGTTTGTTTACAATTTCACTGGCCCTCAGTGGTTGATTAAATGCATAATTAATATGAGGGTTATACAAATCGATTCCAATATATCTACTGAACATTTTGTACAAAATTCATAAACATCGCCCAAATGCCCAAGTGTCCAGGATTCAGCATATCGAGAAAAATTGAACTATTTGAGTATATTATATATTGTAATGTTGTTTGTTAACTATTTCACTGGCCCTCAAGGGTTGATTAAATGCAAAATTGAAAAGAGGGTTATTCAAATCGATTCCAAATGTTCTACTGAATATTATGTACAAAATTCATAAACATCGCCCAAATGCCCAAGTGTCCAGGATCCAGCATATCGAGAAAAATTTAACTATTTTAGTATATTATATATTGTTATTGTTTGATTACTATTTCACTGGCCCTCAAGGGTTGATTAAATGCATAATTGAAATGAGGGTTATTCAAATCGATTCCAATATATCTACTGAACATTTTGTACAAAATTCATAAACATCGCCCAAATGCCCAAGTGTCCAGGATCCAGCATATCGAGAAAAATTGAACTATTTTAGTATATTATATATTGTTGTTGTTTGATTACTATTTCACTGGCCCTCAAGGGTTGATTAAATGCATAATTGAAATGAGGGTTATTCAAATCGATTCCAATATATCTACTGAACATTTTGTACAAAATTCATAAACATCGCCCAAATGCCCAAGTGTCCAGGATCCAGCATATCGAGAAAAATTGAACTATTTTAGTATATTATATATTGTTGTTGTTTGTTTACAATTTCACTGGCCCTCAAGGGTTGATTAAATGCATAATTGAAATGAGGGTTATTCAAATCGATTCCAAATGTTCTACTGAACATTTTGAATAAATTTCATAAAAATCGCCCATATGCCCAAGTGTCCAGGATCCAGCATATCGAGAAAAATTGAACTATTTGAGTATATTATATATTGTAATGTTGTTTGTTAACTATTTCACTGGCCCTCAAGGGTTGACTAAATGCATAATTGAAATAAAGGTTATTCAAATTGATTCCAAATGTTCTACTGAATTTATTTGTATAAATTTCATAAACATCGCCCAAATGCACAAGTGTCCAGCATCCATCATATCGAGAAAAATTGAACTATTTGAGTATATTATATATTGTTGTTGTTTGTTTACTATTTCACTGGCCCTCAAGGGTTGATTAAATGCATAATTGAAATGAAGGTTATTCAAATCGATTCCAAATGTTCTACTGAACATTTTGAATAAATTTCATAAAAATCGCCCATATGCCCAAGTGTCCAGGATCCAGCATGTCGAGAAAAATTGAACTATTTGAGTATATTATATATTGTAATGTTGTTTGTTAACTATTTCACTGGCCCTCAAGGGTTGATTAAATGCAAAATTGAAATGAGGGTTATTCAAATCGATTCCAAATGTTCTACTGAACATTATGTACAAATTTCATAAACATCGCCCAAATGCACAAGTGTCCAGGATCCAGCATATCGAGAAAAATTGAACTATTTTAGTATATTATATATTGTTGTTGTTTGTTTACAATTTCACTGGCCCTCAGGGGTTGATAAAATGCATAATTAATATGAGGGTTATTCAAATCGATTCCAAATGTTCTACTGAACATTATGTACAAATTTCATAAACATCGCCCAAATGCACAAGTGTCCAGGATCCAGCATATCGAGAAAAATTGAACTATTTGAGTATATTATATATTGTAATGTTGTTTGTTAACTATTTCACTGGCCCTCAAGGGTTGATTAAATGCAAAATTGAAAAGAGGGTTATTCAAATCGATTCCAAATGTTCTACTGAATATTATGTACAAAATTCAGAAACATCGCCCAAATGCCCAAGTGTCCAGGATCCAGCATATCGAGAAAAATTTAACTATTTTAGTATATTATATATTGTTATTGTATGTTTACTATTTCACTGGCCCTCAAGGGTTGACTAAATGCATAATTGAAATGAAGGTTATTCAAATCGATTCCAAATGTTCTACTGAACATTTTGTACAAAATTCATAAACATCGCCCAAATGCCCAAGTGTCCAGGATCCAGCATATCGAGAAAAATTTAACTATTTTAGTATATTATATATTGTTATTGTTTGTTTACTATTTCACTGGCCCTCAAGGGTTGATAAAATGTATAATTGAAATGAAGGTTATTCAAATCGATTCCAAATGTTCTACTGAACATTTTGAATAAATTTCATAAAAATCGCCCATATGCCCAAGTGTCCAGGATCCAGCATATCGAGAAAAATTGAACTATTTGAGTATATTATATATTGTAATGTTGTTTGTTAACTATTTCACTGGCCCTCAAGGGTTGATTAAATGCAAAATTGAAAAGAGGGTTATTCAAATCGATTCCAAATGTTCTACTGAATATTATGTACAAAATTCATAAACATCGCCCAAATGCCCAAGTGTCCAGGATCCAGCATATCGAGAAAAATTTAACTATTTTAGTATATTATATATTGTTATTGTTTGTTTACTATTTCACTGGCCCTCAAGGGTTGATAAAATGTATAATTGAAATGAAGGTTATTCAAATCGATTCCAAATGTTCTACTGAACATTATGTACAAATTTCATAAACATCGCCCAAATGCACAAGTGTCCAGAATACAGCATATCGAGAAAAATTGAACTATTTGAGTATATTATATATTGTTGTTGTTTGTTTACAATTTCACTGGCCCTCAGGGGTTGATTAAATGCATAATTAATATGAGGGTTATTCAAATCGATTCCAATTTATCTACTGAACATTTTGTACAAAATTCATAAACATCGCCCAAATGCCCAAGTGTCCAGGATCCAGCATATCGAGAAAAATTTAACTATTTTAGTATATTATATATTGTTATTGTTTGTTTACTATTTCACTGGCCCTCAAGGGTTGACTAAATGCATAATTGAAATAAAGGTTATTCAAATTGATTCCAAATGTTCTACTGAATATTTTGTACAAATTTCATAAACATCGCCCAAATGCACAAGTGTCCAGCATCCATCATATCGAGAAAAATTGAACTATTTGAGTATATTATATATTGTTGTTGTTTGTTTACTATTTCACTGGCCCTCAAGGGTTGATTAAATGCATAATTGAAATCAGGGTTATTCAAATCGATTCCAATATATCTACTGAACATTTTGTACAAAATTCATAAACATCGCCCAAATGCCCAAGTGTCCAGGATCCAGCATATCGAGAAAAATTGAACTATTTGAGTATATTATATATTGTTATTGTTTGTTTACTATTTCACTGGCCCTCAAGGGTTGATTAAATGCATAATTGAAATGAGGGTTATTCAAATCGATTCCAATATATCTACTGAACATTTTGTACAAAATTCATAAACATCGCCCAAATGCCCAAGTGTCCAGGATCCAGCATATCGAGAAAAATTGAACTATTTTAGTATATTATATATTGTTGTTGTTTGTTTACAATTTCACTGGCCCTCAAGGGTTGATTAAATGCATAATTGAAATGAGGGTTATTCAAATCGATTCCAAATGTTCTACTGAACATTATGTACAAATTTCATAAACATCGCCCAAATGCACAAGTGTCCAGGATCCAGCATATCGAGAAAAATTTAACTATTTTAGTATATTATATATTGTTATTGTTTGATTACTATTTCACTGGCCCTCAAGGGTTGATTAAATGCATAATTGAAATGAGGGTTATTCAAATCGATTCCAATATATCTACTGAACATTTTGTACAAAATTCATAAACATCGCCCAAATGCCCAAGTGTCCAGGATCCAGCATATCGAGAAAAATTGAACTATTTTAGTATATTATATATTGTTGTTGTTTGTTTACAATTTCACTGGCCCTCAAGGGTTGATTAAATGCATAATTGAAATGAGGGTTATTCAAATCGATTCCAAATGATCTACTGAACATTATGTACAAATTTCATAAACATCGCCCAAATGCACAAGTGTCCAGGATCCAGCATATCGAGAAAAATTTAACTATTTTAGTATATTATATATTGTTATTGTTTGTTTACTATTTCACTGGCCCTCAAGGGTTGATAAAATGTATAATTGAAATGAAGGTTATTCAAATCGATTCCAAATGTTCTACTGAACATTTTGAATAAATTTCATAAAAATCGCCCATATGCCCAAGTGTCCAGGATCCAGCATATCGAGAAAAATTGAACTATTTGAGTATATTATATATTGTAATGTTGTTTGTTAACTATTTCACTGGCCCTCAAGGGTTGACTAAATGCATAATTGAAATAAAGGTTATTCAAATTGATTCCAAATGTTCTACTGAATTTATTTGTATAAATTTCATAAACATCGCCCAAATGCACAAGTGTCCAGCATCCATCATATCGAGAAAAATTGAACTATTTGAGTATATTATATATTGTTGTTGTTTGTTTACTATTTCACTGGCCCTCAAGGGTTGATTAAATGCATAATTGAAATGAAGGTTATTCAAATCGATTCCAAATGTTCTACTGAACATTTTGAATAAATTTCATAAAAATCGCCCATATGCCCAAGTGTCCAGGATCCAGCATGTCGAGAAAAATTGAACTATTTGAGTATATTATATATTGTAATGTTGTTTGTTAACTATTTCACTGGCCCTCAAGGGTTGATTAAATGCAAAATTGAAATGAGGGTTATTCAAATCGATTCCAAATGTTCTACTGAACATTATGTACAAATTTCATAAACATCGCCCAAATGCACAAGTGTCCAGGATCCAGCATATCGAGAAAAATTGAACTATTTTAGTATATTATATATTGTTGTTGTTTGTTTACAATTTCACTGGCCCTCAGGGGTTGATAAAATGCATAATTAATATGAGGGTTATTCAAATCGATTCCAAATGTTCTACTGAACATTATGTACAAATTTCATAAACATCGCCCAAATGCACAAGTGTCCAGGATCCAGCATATCGAGAAAAATTGAACTATTTGAGTATATTATATATTGTAATGTTGTTTGTTAACTATTTCACTGGCCCTCAAGGGTTGATTAAATGCAAAATTGAAAAGAGGGTTATTCAAATCGATTCCAAATGTTCTACTGAATATTATGTACAAAATTCAGAAACATCGCCCAAATGCCCAAGTGTCCAGGATCCAGCATATCGAGAAAAATTTAACTATTTTAGTATATTATATATTGTTATTGTATGTTTACTATTTCACTGGCCCTCAAGGGTTGACTAAATGCATAATTGAAATGAAGGTTATTCAAATCGATTCCAAATGTTCTACTGAACATTTTGTACAAAATTCATAAACATCGCCCAAATGCCCAAGTGTCCAGGATCCAGCATATCGAGAAAAATTTAACTATTTTAGTATATTATATATTGTTATTGTTTGTTTACTATTTCACTGGCCCTCAAGGGTTGATAAAATGTATAATTGAAATGAAGGTTATTCAAATCGATTCCAAATGTTCTACTGAACATTTTGAATAAATTTCATAAAAATCGCCCATATGCCCAAGTGTCCAGGATCCAGCATATCGAGAAAAATTGAACTATTTGAGTATATTATATATTGTAATGTTGTTTGTTAACTATTTCACTGGCCCTCAAGGGTTGATTAAATGCAAAATTGAAAAGAGGGTTATTCAAATCGATTCCAAATGTTCTACTGAATATTATGTACAAAATTCATAAACATCGCCCAAATGCCCAAGTGTCCAGGATCCAGCATATCGAGAAAAATTTAACTATTTTAGTATATTATATATTGTTATTGTTTGTTTACTATTTCACTGGCCCTCAAGGGTTGATAAAATGTATAATTGAAATGAAGGTTATTCAAATCGATTCCAAATGTTCTACTGAACATTATGTACAAATTTCATAAACATCGCCCAAATGCACAAGTGTCCAGAATACAGCATATCGAGAAAAATTGAACTATTTGAGTATATTATATATTGTTGTTGTTTGTTTACAATTTCACTGGCCCTCAGGGGTTGATTAAATGCATAATTAATATGAGGGTTATTCAAATCGATTCCAATTTATCTACTGAACATTTTGTACAAAATTCATAAACATCGCCCAAATGCCCAAGTGTCCAGGATCCAGCATATCGAGAAAAATTTAACTATTTTAGTATATTATATATTGTTATTGTTTGTTTACTATTTCACTGGCCCTCAAGGGTTGACTAAATGCATAATTGAAATAAAGGTTATTCAAATTGATTCCAAATGTTCTACTGAATATTTTGTACAAATTTCATAAACATCGCCCAAATGCACAAGTGTCCAGCATCCATCATATCGAGAAAAATTGAACTATTTGAGTATATTATATATTGTTGTTGTTTGTTTACTATTTCACTGGCCCTCAAGGGTTGATTAAATGCATAATTGAAATCAGGGTTATTCAAATCGATTCCAATATATCTACTGAACATTTTGTACAAAATTCATAAACATCGCCCAAATGCCCAAGTGTCCAGGA
>JASXSY010002808.1:0-23776 GCA_034509805.1 Sipha maydis
CAGCTCCGGATGTACTGTGACTCTTAAATTCATTGACTTGATTATTACTTTAAAATTCATCTTAAATGTAATTTCAAGATAATTTCTTTTGGAACACGACAGCCGGGACTGTTCGAACCATAGGGAAACAGTTGTTAAAGGGGGAGGGGTACATTTTGGCCAAAGAAGATTTTGTCCAATAAAACGGTTATAAATTAAAATTTTTAATTTTAATATGGCTTACACCATAAACAATCTTCTAAATTACCTATCTGAAATATACCGCGTTCTACTAAACACCAGACGTTTCAAACGGTCTACCACTGTTAAAATTATTCGTCACGTCAACGCGTACGGCAAATTTGTGGCATATATTATTCAACAAGTTTTTTTTAAATGATTTTAATTCACCACGCCGATATGCTTCAATCGAATATTGTAATTGGACAAATATACTTAATGCTTATAATTATAACAAATTGAATCTAATCGTTCCGACATTCTTCTTCTACGTTGAAATGTATTTCTTTTTTTATTGACAACTGTAGCCCTATGGTTCGAACAGCTCCGGATGTACTGTGACTCTTAAATTCATTGACTTGATTATTACTTTAAAATTCATCTTAAATGTAATTTCAAGATAATTTCTTTTGGAACACGACAGCCGGACTGTTCGAACCATAGGGAGACAGTTGTTAAAGGGGGAGGGGTACATTTTGACCAAAGAAGATTTTGTCCAATAAAACGGTTATTAATTAAAATTTTTAATTTTAATATGGCTTACACCATAAACAATCTTCTAAATTACCGATCTGAAATATACCGGGTTCTACTAAACACCAGACGTTTCAAACAGACTAGCACTGTTAAAATTATTCGTCACGTCAACGCGTACGGCAAATTTGTCGCATATATTATTCAACAGGTTTTTTTTAAATGATTCTAATTCACCGCGCCGATATGCTTCAATCGAATATTGTAATTGGACAAATATACTTAATGCTTATAATTATAACAAATTGAATCTAATCGTTCCGACATTCTTCTTCTGCGTTGAAATGTATTTCTTTTTTTATTGACAACTGTAGCCCTATGGTTCGAACAACTCCGGATGTACTGTGGCTCATAAATTCATTGACTTGATTATTACTTTAAAATTCATCTTAAATGTAATTTCAAGATAATTTCTTTTGGAACACGACAGCCGGGACTGTTCGAACCATAGGGAGACAGTTGTTAAAGGGGGAGGGGTACATTTTGACCAAAGAAGATTTTGTCCAATAAAACGGTTATTAATTAAAATTTTTAATTTTAATATGGCTTACACCATAAACAATCTTCTAAATTACCTATCTGAAATATACTGCGTTCTACTAAACACCAGACGTTTCAAACGGTCTACCACTGTTAAAATTATTCGTCACGTCAACGCGTACGGCAAATTTGTCGCATATATTATTCAACAGGTTTTTTTTAAATGATTCTAATTCACCGCGCCGATATGCTTCAATCGAATATTGTAATTGGACAAATATACTTAATGCTTATAATTATAACAAATTGAATCTAATCGTTCCGACATTCTTCTTCTGCGTTGAAATGTATTTCTTTTTTTATTGACAACTGTAGCCCTATGGTTCGAACAACTCCGGATGTACTGTGGCTCATAAATTCATTGACTTGATTATTACTTTAAAATTTATCTTAAATGTAATTTCAAGATAATTTCTTTTGAAACACGACAGCCGGGATTGTTCGGACCATAGGGAGACAGTTGTTAAAGGGGGAGGGGTACATTTTGACCAAAGAAGATTTTGTCCAATAAAATGGTTATTAATTAAAATTTTTAATTTTAATGTGGCTTACACCATAAACAATCTTCTAAATTACCTATCTGAAATATACCGCGTTCTACTAAACACCAGACGTTTCAAACGGTCTACCACTGTTAAAATTATTCGTCACGTCAACGCGTACGGCAAATTTGTCGCATATATTATTCAACAAGTTTTTTTTAAATGATTTTAATTCACCAAGCCGATATGCTTCAATCGAATATTGTAATTGGACAAATATACTAAATGCTTATAATTATAACAAATTGAATCTAATCGTTCCGACATTCTTCTTCTACGTTGAAATGTATTTCTTTTTTTATTGACAACTGTAGCCCTATGGTTCGAACAACTCCGGATGTACTGTGGCTCATAAATTCATTGACTTGATTATTACTTTAAAATTTATCTTAAATGTAATTTCAAGATAATTTCTTTTGGAACACGACAGCCGGGATTGTTCGGACCATAGGGAGACAGTTGTTAAAGGGGGAGGGGTACATTTTGGCCAATGAAGATTTTGTCCAGTAAAACAGTTATTATTTAAAAATTTTAATTTTAATATGGCTTACACCATAAACAAACTTCTAAATTACCGATCTGAAATATACCGGGTTCTACTAAACACCAGACGTTTCAAACAGACTAGCACTGTTAAAATTATTCGTCACGTCAACGCGTACGGCAAATTTGTCGCATATATTATTCAACAGGTTTTTTTTAAATGATTCTAATTCACCGCGCCGATATGCTTCAATCGAATATTGTAATTGGACAAATATACTTAATGCTTATAATTATAACAAATTGAATCTAATCGTTCCGACATTCTTCTTCTACGTTGAAATGTATTTCTTTTTTATTGACAACTGTAGCCCTATGGTTCGAACAACTCCGGATGTACTGTGGCTCATAAATTCATTGACTTGATTATTACTTTAAAATTTATCTTAAATGTAATTTCAAGATAATTTCTTTTGGAACACGACAGCCGAGATTGTTCGGACCATAGGGTGACGGTTGTTAAAGGGGGAGGGGTACATTTTGTCCAATGAAGATTTTGTCCAGTAAAACAGTTATTATTTAAAAATTTTAATTTTAATATGGCTTACACCATAAACAAACTTCTAAATTACCGATCTGAAATATACCGGGTTCTACTAAACACCAGACGTTTCAAACAGACTAGCACTGTTAAAATTATTCGTCACGTCAACGCGTACGGCAAATTTGTGGCATATATTATTCAACAGGTTTTTTTTTAAATGATTCTAATTCACCACGCCGATATGCTTCAATCGAATATTGTAATTGGACAAATATACTTAATGCTTATAATTATAACAAATTGAATCTAATCGTTCCGACATTCTTCTTCTACGTTGAAATGTATTTATTTTTTTATTGACAACTGTAGCCCTATGGTTCGAACAGCTCCGGATGTACTGTGACTCTTAAATTCATTGACTTGATTATTACTTTAAAATTCATCTTAAATGTAATTTCAAGATAATTTCTTTTGGAACACGACAGCCGGGACTGTTCGAACCATAGGGAGACAGTTGTTAAAGGGGGAGGGGTACATTTTGACCAAAGAAGATTTTGTCCAATAAAACGGTTATTAATTAAAATTTTTAATTTTAATATGGCTTACACCATAAACAATCTTCTAAATTACCTATCTGAAATATACCGCGTTCTACTAAACACCAGACGTTTCAAACGGTCTACCACTGTTAAAATTATTCGTCACGTCAACGCGTACGGCAAATTTGTCGCATATATTATTCAACAAGTTTTTTTTTAAATGATTTTAATTCACCACGCCGATATGCTTCAATCGAATATTGTAATTGGACAAATATACTAAATGCTTATAATTATAACAAATTGAATCTAATCGTTCCGACATTCTTCTTCTACGTTGAAATGTATTTCTTTTTTTATTGACAACTGTAGCCCTATGGTTCGAACAACTCCGGATGTACTGTGGCTCATAAATTCATTGACTTGATTATTACTTTAAAATTTATCTTAAATGTAATTTCAAGATAATTTCTTTTGGAACACGACAGCCGGGATTGTTCGGACCATAGGGAGACAGTTGTTAAAGGGGGAGGGGTACATTTTGGCCAAAGAAGATTTTGTCCAATAAAACGGTTATTAATTAAAATTTTTAATTTTAATATGGCTTACACCATAAACAATCTTCTAAATTACCTATCTGAAATATACCGCGTTCTACTAAACACCAGACGTTTCAAACGGTCTACCACTGTTAAAATTATTCGTCACGTCAACGCGTACGGCAAATTTGTCGCATATATTATTCAACAGGTTTTTTTTTAAATGATTTTAATTCACCACGCCGATATGCTTCAATCGAATATTGTAATTGGACAAATATACTTAATGCTTATAATTATAACAAATTGAATCTAATCGTTCCGACATTCTTCTTCTACGTTGAAATGTATTTCTTTTTTTATTGACAACTGTAGCCCTATGGTTCGAACAACTCCGGATGTTTTGTGGCTCATAAATTCATTGACTTGATTATTACTTTAAAATTTATCTTAAATGTAATTTCAAGATAATTTCTTTTGGAACACGACAGCCGGGATTGTTCGGACCATAGGGAGACAGTTGTTAAAGGGGGAGGGGTACATTTTGGCCAATAAAGATTTTGTCCAGTAAAACAGTTATTATTTAAAAATTTTAATTTTAATATGGTTTACACCATAAACAAACTTCTAAATTACCGATCTGAAATATACCGGGTTCTACCAAACACCAGACGTTTCAAACAGACTAGCACTGTTAAAATTATTCGTCACGTCAACGCTTACGGCAAATTTGTCGCATATATTATTCAACAGGTTTTTTTTAAATGATTCTAATTCACCACGCCGATATGCTTCAATCGAATATTGTAATTGGACAAATATACTTAATGCTTATAATTATTACAAATTGAATCTAATCGTTCCGACATTCTTCTTCTACGTTGAAATGTATTTCTTTTTTTATTGACAACTGTAGCCCTATGGTTCGAACAGCTCCGGATGTACTGTGACTCTTAAATTCATTGACTTGATTATTACTTTAAAATTTATCTTAAATGTAATTTCAAGATAATTTCTTTTGGAACACGACAGCCGGGATTGTTCGGACCATAGGGAGACAGTTGTTAAAGGGGGAGGGGTACATTTTGGCCAATGAAGATTTTGTCCAGTAAAACAGTTATTATTTAAAAATTTTAATTTTAATATGGCTTACACCATAAACAAACTTCTAAATTACCGATCTGAAATATACCGGGTTCTACTAAACACCAGACGTTTCAAACAGACTAGCACTGTTAAAATTATTCGTCACGTCAACGCGTACGGCAAATTTGTGGCATATATTATTCAACAGGTTTTTTTTTAAATGATTCTAATTCACCACGCCGATATGCTTCAATCGAATATTGTAATTGGACAAATATACTTAATGCTTATAATTATAACAAATTGAATCTAATCGTTCCGACATTCTTCTTCTACGTTGAAATGTATTTCTTTTTTTATTGACAACTGTAGCCCTATGGTTCGAACAACTCCGGATGTACTGTGGCTCATAAATTCATTGACTTGATTATTACTTTAAAATTTATCTTAAATGTAATTTCAAGATAATTTCTTTTGGAACACGACAGCCGAGATTGTTCGGACCATAGGGTGACGGTTGTTAAAGGGGGAGGGGTACATTTTGTCCAATGAAGATTTTGTCCAGTAAAACAGTTATTATTTAAAAATTTTAATTTTAATATGGCTTACACCATAAACAAACTTCTAAATTACCGATCTGAAATATACCGGGTTCTACTAAACACCAGACGTTTCAAACAGACTAGCACTGTTAAAATTATTCGTCACGTCAACGCGTACGGCAAATTTGTGGCATATATTATTCAACAGGTTTTTTTTTAAATGATTCTAATTCACCACGCCGATATGCTTCAATCGAATATTGTAATTGGACAAATATACTTAATGCTTATAATTATAACAAATTGAATCTAATCGTTCCGACATTCTTCTTCTACGTTGAAATGTATTTATTTTTTTATTGACAACTGTAGCCCTATGGTTCGAACAGCTCCGGATGTACTGTGACTCTTAAATTCATTGACTTGATTATTACTTTAAAATTCATCTTAAATGTAATTTCAAGATAATTTCTTTTGGAACACGACAGCCGGGACTGTTCGAACCATAGGGAGACAGTTGTTAAAGGGGGAGGGGTACATTTTGACCAAAGAAGATTTTGTCCAATAAAACGGTTATTAATTAAAATTTTTAATTTTAATATGGCTTACACCATAAACAATCTTCTAAATTACCTATCTGAAATATACCGCGTTCTACTAAACACCAGACGTTTCAAACGGTCTACCACTGTTAAAATTATTCGTCACGTCAACGCGTACGGCAAATTTGTCGCATATATTATTCAACAAGTTTTTTTTTAAATGATTTTAATTCACCACGCCGATATGCTTCAATCGAATATTGTAATTGGACAAATATACTAAATGCTTATAATTATAACAAATTGAATCTAATCGTTCCGACATTCTTCTTCTACGTTGAAATGTATTTCTTTTTTTATTGACAACTGTAGCCCTATGGTTCGAACAACTCCGGATGTACTGTGGCTCATAAATTCATTGACTTGATTATTACTTTAAAATTTATCTTAAATGTAATTTCAAGATAATTTCTTTTGGAACACGACAGCCGGGATTGTTCGGACCATAGGGAGACAGTTGTTAAAGGGGGAGGGGTACATTTTGGCCAAAGAAGATTTTGTCCAATAAAACGGTTATTAATTAAAATTTTTAATTTTAATATGGCTTACACCATAAACAATCTTCTAAATTACCTATCTGAAATATACCGCGTTCTACTAAACACCAGACGTTTCAAACGGTCTACCACTGTTAAAATTATTCGTCACGTCAACGCGTACGGCAAATTTGTCGCATATATTATTCAACAGGTTTTTTTTTAAATGATTTTAATTCACCACGCCGATATGCTTCAATCGAATATTGTAATTGGACAAATATACTTAATGCTTATAATTATAACAAATTGAATCTAATCGTTCCGACATTCTTCTTCTACGTTGAAATGTATTTCTTTTTTTATTGACAACTGTAGCCCTATGGTTCGAACAACTCCGGATGTTTTGTGGCTCATAAATTCATTGACTTGATTATTACTTTAAAATTTATCTTAAATGTAATTTCAAGATAATTTCTTTTGGAACACGACAGCCGGGATTGTTCGGACCATAGGGAGACAGTTGTTAAAGGGGGAGGGGTACATTTTGGCCAATAAAGATTTTGTCCAGTAAAACAGTTATTATTTAAAAATTTTAATTTTAATATGGTTTACACCATAAACAAACTTCTAAATTACCGATCTGAAATATACCGGGTTCTACCAAACACCAGACGTTTCAAACAGACTAGCACTGTTAAAATTATTCGTCACGTCAACGCTTACGGCAAATTTGTCGCATATATTATTCAACAGGTTTTTTTTAAATGATTCTAATTCACCACGCCGATATGCTTCAATCGAATATTGTAATTGGACAAATATACTTAATGCTTATAATTATTACAAATTGAATCTAATCGTTCCGACATTCTTCTTCTACGTTGAAATGTATTTCTTTTTTTATTGACAACTGTAGCCCTATGGTTCGAACAGCTCCGGATGTACTGTGACTCTTAAATTCATTGACTTGATTATTACTTTAAAATTTATCTTAAATGTAATTTCAAGATAATTTCTTTTGGAACACGACAGCCGGGATTGTTCGGACCATAGGGAGACAGTTGTTAAAGGGGGAGGGGTACATTTTGGCCAATGAAGATTTTGTCCAGTAAAACAGTTATTATTTAAAAATTTTAATTTTAATATGGCTTACACCATAAACAAACTTCTAAATTACCGATCTGAAATATACCGGGTTCTACTAAACACCAGACGTTTCAAACAGACTAGCACTGTTAAAATTATTCGTCACGTCAACGCGTACGGCAAATTTGTGGCATATATTATTCAACAGGTTTTTTTTTAAATGATTCTAATTCACCACGCCGATATGCTTCAATCGAATATTGTAATTGGACAAATATACTTAATGCTTATAATTATAACAAATTGAATCTAATCGTTCCGACATTCTTCTTCTACGTTGAAATGTATTTCTTTTTTTATTGACAACTGTAGCCCTATGGTTCGAACAGCTCCGGATGTACTGTGACTCTTAAATTCATTGACTTGATTATTACTTCAAAATTCATCTTAAATGTAATTTCAAGATAATTTCTTTTGGAACACGACAGCCGGGACTGTTCGAACCATAGGGAGACAGTTGTTAAAGGGGAGGGGTACATTTTGGCCAAAGAAGATTTTGTTCAATAAAACGGTTATTAATTAAAATTTTTAATTTTAATATGGCTTACACCATAAACAATCTTCTAAATTACCTATCTGAAATATACCGCGTTCTACTAAACACCAGACGTTTCAAACGGTCTACCACTGTTAAAATTATTCGTCACGTCAACGCGTACGGCAAATTTGTCGCATATATTATTCAACAGGTTTTTTTTTAAATGATTTTAATTCACCACGCCGATATGCTTCAATCGAATATTGTAATTGGACAAATATACTTAATGCTTATAATTATAACAAATTGAATCTAATCGTTCCGACATTCTTCTTCTACGTTGAAATGTGTTTCTTTTTTTATTGACAACTGTAGCCCTATGGTTCGAACAACTCCGGATGTTTTGTGGCTCATAAATTCATTGACTTGATTATTACTTTAAAATTTATCTTAAATGTAATTTCAAGATAATTTCTTTTGGAACACGACAGCCGGGATTGTTCGGACCATAGGGATACAGTTGTTAAAGGGGGAGGGGTACATTTTGGCCAAAGAAGATTTTGTCCAATAAAACAGTTATAAATTAAAAATTTTAATTTTAATATGGCTTACACCATAAACAATCTTCTAAATTACCGATCTGAAATATACCGCGTTCTACTAAACACCAGACGTTTCAAACGGTCTACCACTGTTAAAATTATTCGTCACGTCAACGCGTACGGCAAATTTGTCGCATATATTATTCAACAAGTTTTTTTTAAATGATTTTAATTCACCACGCCGATATGCTTCAATCGAATATTGTAATTGGACAAATATACTTAATGCTTATAATTATAACAAATTGAATCTAATCGTTCCGACACTTTCTTCTACGTTGAAATGTATTTCTTTTTTTATTGACAACTGTAGCCCTATGGTTCGAACAACTCCGGATGTACTGTGGCTCATAAATTCATTGACTTGATTATTACTTTAAAATTTATCTTAAATGTAATTTCAAGATAATTTCTTTTGGAACACGACAGCCGGGATTGTTCGGACCATAGGGAGACAGTTGTTAAAGGGGGAGGGGTACATTTTGGCATAAAAAGATCATGTTATATTTTTCTGCCATTCATAAAATTATCTAATTAACTTATTTTTCCGATTTATTATCTATTTCTTTATATACTTATTTTCTATCTATCACTATTTTTGTTAATGTAAATTTTTTTTTACTGATAGTTTCTATGTTTCAAATTATTTATATTATCGTGTCTTTTTACTTTTTTTTTTTATCACTATGCTGATTTCGTCTATTTAAATATAATTATTATTTATGTAAGTTTCGAAACGACTATAAATAGGTTTCATATATATTTTCGTGTAATTATTGATTGTTCCTATCTATTTATATTTTGTAATCATGATTTAACTACTTCTGTGGTGTCATTTACATTTATACCGTATGCTTGCGCAGCAAAAACAATGGAAAACATGTAGGCACATGAAATCATTGTATGTATTATATTAATATTTTCAGAGTATAAAAAAGCGAATTATGGACAAACTTCGGGTCTTGTTCTATCTTCTACCATAGTGTCTTATGTGTGCCTACACACAAGTACAGTGCCTTAAAATCCTATCGTTCCTTGCCAGTTAATCGCCGTATCTTTACCGTTGGCTATAAATAATTACAATTAACTAGAAGAAAAATTTGTATATTACTCAGTCAGAGACACACCCCGCAGTCGGTCGACGCCGCGTTCGTCCTTGCCATCGCCGGATCCCTCACCGTCCGTAGCAGGTACCCGTATCATAATTATAGATCATCCAACTACTTTGTTATACATGGTAGATATTTATTATTTTATTACTGACACACAAGACGTATTGCGTGTATGTGCGTCAGAAACAATAAATTATTATGTTAACCAACCGTCTCGACTATATTTGCACTTATCCCATGCACAATGTATCATATTTTATTTTATTTTATTTTGTAAATTGTATTTCTTCATTATTTTTTTAAGCATTATTACTAGTTATTTTTGTTTTCATTATATTCATGTAACATTTATATATATATATATGTGTGTGTGTGTGTGTATAAATTCTAATATTTCGTACTTTCTAGTACTATCCACCCTTTATATCACTGTTTTATTATTTTTTTTTATTTATGTCAACGTTTATAATATATTTATATGTGTAAATTAAGCATATTCATCAATACTTTAACATTTTAAATATAATATTAACCTTTAACTTTGATTAGTTTAGTTTTTAAATGCAACTACCACATAACATCTCACATCTGTATACGTACATTGGTACACCATGTTTCACTTAGTCAATTAATCATTTATACTTATTTTGTCTATAGTCAATATTAACACCACCACAATGTCTATAAATCGCAATATTGTTTGCGTGTGTTGAAGAAAATGTAAACGGAAAATATATTAAAACGTAAATACGATTTACTATTTAAATATTTTATGATATAGGATCATATGTATAACATGATTGCTTGTATTTTTTTTTTTTTGTGTTTTATAATTATAGTTTGTAAGCATTATACGAATAACTATGACTAGTTTACCTTTCAGATTATGTACGTTGTTATACACTGCAAATAAAATGACATCTTATATTATAATATATGTAATCGGAGTTTTATTTTATATTAATTACCAATACAACCTTTAATATTTTTATTTATTAACTCTTATAAGTTGTATGTGTTTTATTAAGTCACAGTAAACACTTTCTCATGGATGGACACGACGTTATATGTTACAATTCTTTGTCTTCAATCATTGACGCGGATTCATAAATGTAATGTATTTGGAACGTTCACCCAAAAATTGAAGTCGTTCACGTTTTCGTTCAATGCATACAAAAAGAACTTCATCTTTATTCTTTTATAGTAAACACTTTTACATTCAAGTTCTATGAAGAAATCAACTCGATTGAACTGATGACAATTTATCGTCGTTTTTATTGTTCTAATCGAAACAGTGAAAACTGTTTACACGCTACGATTTCTCGTTCAATATTCTTTGTCGATCGCGATTCACTCAGACTTCAGTTTGCTATCAGTTAAACCTTCTCCATGAACAGCCAATGCAAACTAAATAAAATTGTAGCGATAAATTATTGCAACATGTTGTAACCGATTATAATTTATTAACTTATAATAATCGATTATAATTCATGTATCGATAACAACCTATTATAACCGATTATAATCGAAATAATTTTCAACATATCGATTAGGTATATGGAAATAAAATAATCGCGCAGCCCTACCCCGGCCTTATTTATCGTTTTTGAAGAATCACGGATTCATTTATTAGGTACGGATAATGCCTTGAAACAATCGTAGAAGTTTTTTTTTTTATTGTAAATCGTTGGTTCTTGAAAGAATTTTTTGTCGTACGTAAAAACGTAAACGGTTATGTTTTTGAACGAGTTTTGTCGGGACACGATAAGTGTTATTTTCGATAATGTCACAGACATAAAGTATTAATTTTATTTTTATTTATTTAATTTTTTTGAAACGACAAGACAAGTTCCGAGGAACGTTTTCGTTTTTTAAAAATAGTATCTATTTATTTCAATTAAATCAAAAGCACAATTATTTACACAAATATACGTTTAACACTTGTGTATTATTTATTGGTTAGACAATTTGTCGAGTTCTTTCCGTGTTCGTAGTTACGTTTTCCGCTACAATACGTTGTCGTGAACCGTGCAGCAGTCGTTATCACAACGGCTGTCGACGGCCGCGGTTATCTTTTCCGATAAACCACCAGACCGCGGGACGCACCGTCAACGCGACACCCGGTTCCCCATCCATCCATAGGAACTGAAACACGTCCGACACGCACCGCGCCACCGAGTCGGTCGGTGAGTGTGTGATCGCGATTTCGACTACCATGATCTAGCGTCATTGAAAGTCCACCGAAAACCGTGATGTTTGTTAATTGCGTGTTGTGTATCGATTGTATTAATTTATTCGACTCACGCATGTGTTTATTATCACCGCAATAAACATCGTTATGCTGTCGGACACATCATCAGTGGCGGCGTGAACTTATTATTTCTTCGACGCAGTTGACAATTCTCAAAACCTAATCTATTGGCACTTTTGCGCTATTGATTATTGTGAATTTAATTTAGCTAATTTAATTTAATTTAATTAATTAACTCCGTTCACGCCGCTACTGCACATCATGTTGTTACGAATGAAGTAAAAATAAACAAATAGTAACACAAAGTATAACATAATTGTTATCCGTCTTGAATAACTCGCGGCTGAACCGTGCACGTCGTTCGTCGTCGGCTACACATGAAATTTGTCCCGAAAGAAAAAAAAAATTATAAGCAAATACACGAATTGCGTCCGTCTTAATCGAAACGACTATATGAACGTACTTTAAAACACATCATAATTTGCTATCGACAGTCCAAGTCTGTATAAAACGGAAAGGAAAATTATATTTTTACGTTGGGACGCAATTCGTGTACTCGCTAAATAGTTTTGAGACGAAATTCATGTGGACCACGTGCCCCTCCTCCCGGACCAAGTTTCCGGAACGGTGCGTAAAGCTGACCGCTAAATGTAAACGGTTCGAGTGTGGACTTTACCGTTGTTTGGCGGTTAACAATATATTCGTCAACATTAATCGGCAGGCGATTGAAATTAGTTTGATTACTAATAATCTTATGGCCTCTAAATTAAAATTAACCAGATACAAATTACAAGTCACACTAAAATAATGTATCGGAACACCACTAGTTCCGAGTTACTTTAAAAATTGTACCCAGTTGCAAGATTCAAATTACGAGTCTGGTTACGTAAAAGATTCAAGTTACATCAAACATTCTAGAAAAACTCGTATTTTAATTATTTAAATCTTATAATACATCAATAAATTATGAATACCTACTAAATAAATAAATAAATGAATGTTTTGAAATAATTAATTACGTATTAATACTCATACAATTTTATCAAATGTTTACGTTATATTGAATATTATATTTGATAGATATAATTTAATTTTAAAAATAAAATGTGTTCAGAACTATTATCCGATAAATATGATTTGATAGGCGACATTAAAAAATCAACAAATGAAAGTATTCTTTCAATTAACGTAGAACATACTTCAATATTGTATTTTATTAATAATTTTCTAAGCTCATATTTATTTATACAAAGCAAAAATTTCCTTTTATCATTTATATATTGACTTAATTTTAAGTCATCTATATTTTTGTCTTTATACTTTTTATGTTGTTCTGATCCTGAAGATGATAACATTAGAAAGTTCTTCTGATACATCAGATAAGTTTAATTTATTTTGAATTTTCACGTTGTTCAATTGTATCAGTACATAGATTTTGAATACGTATTATAATTAGTTCGTTTAAATCAGGTTAGACATAAGATAAATACATGTGGCTAAGATAGCAATTATGGTAATTTTGATTACCACGATTACGAATACTGCACTCTATTGGACGAATAATTCCGTCAAGGCAGTATTAGTGATTTTTATAGACTATCTATATATTATGATAGTCTATAAAAATCGCTAATACTAAAATATAATACAATTTAAATTCTCCAAATTGATAAATCTATATATTATGATGTATCAATTTGGCAAATTTCAATGTTATAACTTACACATTATGATAAGTTAGATGCTTGCTCATTTTATGTTTGAACGTGTCAACATGTGTCAACATTGATCGATGATTAAACAATAGGTACGCACAAATTACAAACCATTTAGATGTCAAATAAAAAATAATTATATTAAAGTAACTAGAATGTTTTGAATACTATTTATTACCAAAGAAAACTATCTAAACACAAAATACAAGTTACAAATGTTTTTAGACATAAAACTCAAGTGACTACCCAGCCATGATCGGAACAATTTTATATTTACAAATACTTAACATGTAGGCGTCGAATTGATAAAATTAAGACAACTGTAACAATTAGTCAAGTCCTGTTAAATTGATGAAACAAAATTAAAAAATAACCAAGGATGGCTAGTTTCACATCCGATGAACATATGTCGAACCAGTGTGATGCGAATTGTGCAATTCTCTCGAGAAAATAACATATGATCGTGTTCGACATTTTTTTTCTTGCTTTACGTAGGTTCTTTATTTATTTATCTATTTTCGATTAGAAAACATTTTTGCGAATCTCCGCGTCCGTTTATCGTAATTCATTGGTGAGATATTATGAGAACTAAAAATGCATATTTATGACGGTAAATGTTTTAATGCCATTGTTGGAAATAACTTTGAGACATGGTAAGCGTCGATAATGTTCTTCAATAATTATTGTATACGTCGAACGACTAAGTTTTTTTTTTTTATAGGCTTTAAAATGACTATTAACGATTGGTATCCGGTGCCGAGACTTTACTCATTTTAAAACCATGTATCAATATCTCGCCACGAGAGTCCGGTTTTTGGCAACAAATTTATTTCTATTTAAGATTCATTTACAAAACGATACGATTTGTATCTTTCTCTAAGAATATTCAACAACAATAATAATAGGTTCACATGCGAGACTTCTTGAATATCATTTTTAATTTTTGATTACTGAATTTTTTTTTAAAAAACAATGATTGTAAATCATTTGTGAGTAGCTGAGGGAACTATAAAAAATGTATATTAATAAAAGTAAATGTTTTGTGGGGGATTGTTAGAAATAATCTTATGATATAATATGCATTAATGGTCTTGTTTTGATGTGGGTAATACCTGGTTACCCACAAACCCGGGTACTCGATGGTTTTTGTCACACATAAATGGTTAAGCTAAGATCTAGCTGCTAGGAAGTAATTAGTATTATATTGAAATTATACATTTATACAAATAAGAAATATTCCCTCTTTTACTTTAACAAAATTATGGTTTAAAAATAAAATGTTTATTATCTTTTATGAGTGATGTTAATGATATTACAGTTTAATAATTAATTTATTCAAATATAATGTTGAATATCATGTTAAAAGCTATTTTAAAGCCTGTATTAAAACCTTGCAGATAACGGCTATTGTGGCTATAGTAGTTACCTTTTAAGGTCCGCGCACACTGCCGCGGTGGCGGTAACCGATATCGCTAGCCCGCGCACACAACGGCGGTAGCAGTAACGGTGATGATGTCCACGCACACGGGCACACTACATAATTTGCAAAGATTTTCATGAACATTTATGCAATAAATAAACGTACTTAATTTAAGTTAAATAATTAATTATTTATAAGATAAGAATAATTTATTTAATATAATATAAACTAAGTTTTACGATTTGTAATAGAAACATTTTATGTACATATACTTAGATATAATAATATTATGGTCCTCAACTTATATTATTTTCAATGAACATTGATAAGTAACTGCAGTTAAATATAAGTAATCTATTAATTTACACACAAACATCATGGGTTGTAAAAATGAACGTTTACTAAAACAATTTTGGTTGAAATAATTTATAAATTTACTGGTTTCATTCGCTTAGAAATGATTAGGCGTTCTTGGAATTGTTGTTGACAATTTAAAGCTATTTACGGCTATCCTACAGGTTTCATACAGATATGTTAATGATTTTGATATAAATACGATTACACCCAAATAAACCAAGTATTTAAAAGAAATAGTCGAATATAATATATCATTGTGTAAAATTACAAACACAGTATTTAGATTATAAAATAAAAATATAATATCAAATTAATTAAAAAAAGAACCGGATGGGCCTCGCTCTGCTGTACAGTTAGGGGTGGAGTGCACCTCGCTTATAGGAAAGGTCATTATTATAATGGATTTGTTAAATTTGTATGCAATGATAGATATCATTGTATACGAATAACGATTCTGAACGGAGTTCATATGTTTGTCTAGGATATAATACATTGTTATTTATAAACATTGTAAAAAGTATATTTTATTTTGAAACGATAAATATATTTTTCAATTAGGATGGGTTGGCAGTTGCATACAGCGATATAGTTTGTCAGTCTAGAACATTCTACATTATATTATATTTTACATGTAATTTTATGTCAATATTCGCTGTTCAAACGCTTATAAAAAAAAATTGTGCCTATGGATTTTAATAATTTTTGAATGACAATAAGAACTACTTCTATGAAATCTTCTATTAAATTTTCAAGTATTTTGTAGTAGCCAAATTTTTTTTATCACCGATTATAAAAATAAAATGTAAAAAAATCGAATATTTCAAATGCCTATAAGTGGCTTAAAAATCAATATAATATTTTGAAAAAAATATTACATAAAAGAAATACCAATCTTAACAGCTGGTAGAAATTTAAAAAATCTGCGACTTATAATTTTTGAATTATAACAAATATTAAAAATCATTCGAGAATAAATCGTTATTTTATGCAATTTCGTAAATATTTAAATTTCAAACAGTCATAACATTTTTTCCTCTAAGTCCGGAAGAAATTTTTTTAAAGATTTTTGTAGAGTATCTTATAGATAACCGAAGGCGATTCAATATTATACAAAAGATAAAAAAACCAATTTTAATTTAACTCAAATGCGTCTCCGTACTTTGCTGCGCTCTTGGCAACCACCCGTTTCGCTATCCTCTAGTTATGGAACTGAACCGACGTGTTTATGCATGTAACTAATTTTTATACGGCCGCTCGGAGCATAACGAATGTGTGATCCGCTAATTAATCGCTAATTTAATCGATAAAAACATACTTCACAACACAAAAAGCTGAAAAAGCTTTTTTTTTAATAAATATTTTTGTTCATTACAGAAGATGTGTACAATAACCAATTATAATCTACTACAAGAATCTAATAATTTCTTAGATAATTTTTTTAGGTGATTCACGTGTTCCTATGCACCATAGCACCATAGCCGTCACTGGCTATACGCGGGTTTTATTTTTGTCGAATTTCGATTAATAACATATTTGCAAAACACCGTAGCTGTTTGTTGTTAACCATTAGTGAGATGCTTTGGGAACAATAAAAATACATACTCATGGCAGTTAATGTTCTGCTACGATTAATGGAAATAATCTCAAGACCTGGCAAACATAAGTCGATAATTATAACAGACATAAAATCATTATTTTTTTTTTTTTTAATAGCCTTTGAAATGAATACTTATGATAGAAACCGGTGTCGAGATTTCTATTCGAATAAAAGAGTTCTTTGATATTTATTATCTTATTGTACATTGGCCGAAATAGATTCCTCTTCATGGAGACCCGGTTTTGTAGAGTAAATATATTTCTATTTAAAATAGGATTAATTTACTAAATGGTGTGTTCTTTTTAAGAATATTTAACAAAGTTAATAAAAAAAAAAAAAACGTTTACATGCGGATTGCTTTAATTAAAATTTTTAATATTTTATGTAAATATTTTTTCGATTATTTGAAAACTAATGATTGTTATAAATCATTAATGAATACTTTTGGGAAATTTAAAAAATTCATATTAATGACAGTGAATACTTTTGGGTGATTGTTGGAAATAACCTTGAGACATGATAATCATTAGTCAATGATGTTTGTTAATCATCATAGCAAGTCTACTTTTTTTTTAATAGATTTTGAAACGACTAATCGCGACTAAAGCAAATATTCAAACAACTGTTTTCAACAACGGTGACAATATAAGAACGATTCACATGCGGGACTCCCTATAGTACATTTTAAACCGCGATAGCTCGCACCGTTAGAAAAAATCAGAGTTAATTAAAATAAAAATAACTTATTTATAACAGATTTAAACGTATGACGAGTGATTTTTGGTTTTTAATTTTGGTTTTAATTTAATATACATTTTGTAAATGAAGAATATGTTTTTTGAAAAAAATCTTAATATTCTGTTATATTTATGCTTTATTTATTTATTTTATAAATCGCCCTTTCATGTATTTCTTTTTTATACGAAATAATTTCGATGTTTCACATCTGCTGGCATCCCTCGACAATTCAGTTTATTATTTTTGATGCTTAAACCGCCGGACTCATCTTGTTCTCAGATTTTATCAAAAAAAAAAATACACGGTCACACGGTTATACTGTCGTTTGTCACACAAAAAAACCACTTCAATGGACCATTTTCTATAGTTATTATGATACTGTCACGCAGGGTCGTAGGAGTCTGTTCAATACACATCGGACACAGCGTGTCGTAAAATATTTACCCTTCTATTGACCTTCGTCTCGACTACGGTCGTTATCTATCTAGGAATCGACATGGTAGGCACATGCATAAAATAATTTAAAAACTAACGAAATACCTCAGGACGACTCGAATGAATATTGATCACGTTGAACAATAACGCTTGGTATTTGTGACCCGACAAAGATAAGACGTACCCGTGTCTCATAAATATTTATGTTTCATGTATGGGGGGTACGATAAAATAAAATAAATGTTCGAATGAATTCTGTGTATGTATATATATATTCATATTGTACTATACTTGTAGACAAAACAAATTCTACATCCGTTCGTCCCGACTATTTATTCTGTAAAGCGATTAACATTACAGTAAAATTCGATTGTGAATGTAATGTGAAAATAAATATTTAAATTATGAATAGTTTTATTTCCATTGAATTAATTAAATCACTTACTGTTATCGTAGTTCATAGTTTATACATCAACAATGAACACACTGTTTATCGTGTAGCGAGAACTAATTAAAACGTACACCCGTTGTTGTAGTAATAAAACCACGAACGTCTCATAGGATTTCGTTGGCCGTCACGAATTCACAATTTAAATAATGATTTATAACTTCAGCAGTGTATCACTCTAAAATTACTAACATGTGAAAACTGACGGATACTTACTCGCGTATACAAGACCGTTCAATATTTATATTTTAAAACAATTCGGCCGAGTGTAATACCGATCTATATATAGTATAATGGAGTGTAGCTACCGTTACACCTTTAATTAAATATTTTTGAACGTGTTAATAAGAATCTATGGGTTTGACGAGGTAAAACGTAAGTGATTAATTATGTGTGAGAGTGATTGCAATAAGATTGGATTTTTTTGAATTTTCTTTTGATCGTATTATATTATCACGTCAAACGCTTATGTAAAACGTATAACAAGTAATATTATTTAGTATTAACTTAATATTACTTAATATGTTAACCTATCGTAATCGAAAGTTTTTAAACAAATTTTTTATATATGTTTTTACAATATGATATATATATATTAATATTATAAATTACATTATATTTATATAATCTTAGATTGAAACACGTTCAATTTTGATACACGCATATTATTCATCGCAATGAGAACTATTGTACAAAATGATTACATCGATGTTCGGATACTGTATTTGTGGTGCTCTACAGATGATTTTCATCTCACTGATATGTGATAATAATTATTACTAGGCTCGAATTTTTATGTAATTGCATATTCTTATGCAATTCATCTAGAATAATTTTTATTACAAAAGTTAGCGTTTCGAACTGTACAGATTCCTTCAGATAATTTTGGTAATTGCATATTTTACTTACTTGAGTAAAAATAACATTGAATTGCATATTTCTTTATAATTGCTTAAAAATTACATATTTTATAAATTATAAATAAAAAAATATTTTAATTATGTCTATTTAAAAAAGGAGGAATAGACATAGAATTTGCTAAATTTAAACTATCCGAAGTATTGTTTAAAATCTCAGAGCATTCTCAAATTAAAACAATTTGTGGAATATTAAGCACAGAAATAAATTATGAAAATCAAGAAATTGAAGAATTGTTACCTGAAAAAATATATTATTTTAAATACGCTATTGTATTTTATGACGTAGAAAGAAGTTTTTCTAATTATTAATCTATGCTACAAGACAACCATAAAATCTTCCATTTTAAAAATCTGAAATCATATTTTGTTACTTCGTATTGGTATTTATTTTGAAATTAATATATATTTATACTCTTTCTTTTGTTGTTAATTCTGAATTTATATAATTGATTTATAATTATTTATATCATACTTTGTAAATAATAGCAAATTGTAATCGTATATATGATGTAATATATCTATTTTTAATGACTTTATTAGCACATAATAAAGAATTTTTTTTGCATATTTTTGAAGTTTCATATTTTAAAATTAGTGCACATTAAACAGTATTTATTTTCTAAAAGTCTGGGCTTTTATTATTACAGTACGTTATATTTTGTATATTTGTGTGCAAGTATACATATGTACAATTTATCGAACATGGAATAAATTATATTCAATGTATTAAAATCGGAGTGTTATGTTTTTAACTCAAGGGGGAATATGTTATTATTGTAGGCAGGGCAGGATAAAATGTATTGGAAAATATTCAATAGAGACTACACAATATAAAATATTATGCGTACATATAAATGTAGATGTATATATATGTCCCTCGAGACCGATTATTAACAATGTATATTATATATAATATAACATATGTATACAAAATTTGTCACGGGTTATAAATACAACGTATTTTTAGATACAAAAGGACAAGAAAACAGGTCCTTTAAAGAATAATCGAAACTTGTATAGAGCTGCAGGTGGTTTACAACCCTTCAATTGTGCATTGTAGATGCCAGCTGCCAATGTATGTAAAGAAAAGATCTAAGTGGTATATGCGAGTATAGTGTCTATTTGGGTGGTCCCGGTTAGCACACAAATACCGAAATGAAACATGCACACAAGTCTACCAAAGACTTATATTCATCTAAAAAAATTTTAAAATGTAAAATAAAAAAGAACCGGATGGGCCTCGCTCTGCTGTACACTTGGGGGTGAAGTGCGACTCTTCATAGGATAGGTCATTATAATGGATTTGTTAAATTTGAATTCAATGATAGGTATCATTGTATACAAAAAACGATTCTGAACGGAGATGATATGTTTGTCTAGAATATATTACAATGTTATTTATAAATATTGTATAAGTACGTGTATTTTATTTTTAAACGAAAAATTTAGAAAAACCGAAAATTTAAATTGTCTATAAATAAGTCAAAATATGTCAAAATACTTTGAAATTTTAACCATGTATAGAAAACGTCAATATAAAGATTTAATGATAATTTCAAGTTGTTGCGGTTTTTCGTTTTTGAGTTAGGGCATTTTAAAAAAACCGATATCATTTGTCAGTTTAGAATATTATACATTTTATTATATTTTACATGTAATTTCATGTCAATATTCGCTGTTCAAACGCTTATAAAAAAAAATTGTGCCTATGGATTTTAATAATTTTTGAATGACTTTGAGAACTACTTCTGTGGAATCTTCTATTAAATTTTCAAGTATTTTGTACGACCCACCGTACATAATTATCACCGATTATAAAAAAAAAAATGTAAAAAAATCGAATAATTTAAATGCCTATAAGTGGCTTAAAAATTAATATAATATTTTGAAAAAAATATGACATAAAGGAAATACCAATTTTAACAGCTGGTAGAAATTTCAAAAATCTGCGACTTATACTTTTTGAATTATAACAAATATTTAAAATCGTTTGAGAATAAATCGCTATTTTATGCAATTTCGTAAATATTTAAATTTCAAACAGTCATAAAATTTTTTCCTCTAATTCCGGTGGAAATTTTTTTAAAAATTTTTGAAGAGTAGCTCATAGATAACCTAGTGTTAAAATTTTGAACCTGAAGTATGAACAGAAAAAATTTTATGAATTTTTATCTACAAAATAACTTGCAAATGATCGTGATTTTTACATATTTCGTATAAATTGTAACTTTGAGCACTTATAAAAAAAAATTGTGACTTACGATTTTAGATTTTTTTTTACCAGTCAAGGAACAACTTATAAGAAACCTTGTATTAAATTTTCAAGATTTTCTGGGCAGCCAAAAAAATTTTATTGTTATTTAAAAAAAAAATACTTAAAAAAATTGAAAATTTCAATTGTCTATAAATAGCTCAATAAAAGTCAAAATACTTTGAAAATGTAATGGTGTATAGAGAACGCTAATCTAAACATTTGGTGAAAATTTCAAGTATTTACATCGATTAGTTTTTGAGTTATAGCAAAATAAAAAATTTTAACTCCCGTTTTTCCCAAAATTTTTTAGGGTTTTTCCCGTCGCATTTAAAAAATATTGAAAATTTTTTACTTTTGACTCCCCAAAGTCCCAAAGTACCAAATAGATTCACTTTCCTTTAAGAAAAGTTGCTACATAAGGCAATCGAAGCATTTTTACTGCCCCAAATCGTGTCGACAGACACAAAAAAAAAAAAAAACACACATCATTGTAAAATCAATACATTCTTCACTCCGTTCAGAATCTAAAAAATGTGTCTACATACATGTTTCCCACTTTATAGGTATTGGACTATTTATGAAAATATTTCGTAAAAAACGACTACCCATCATTCAATTTAATATAAATTTTCACCAAATTCATTAATTGATCCGTAAGTTAATTTTATTTATAATCGCTTCGTTAGATATTCCTTTGAACGGTAATGATTCTTCTTATTTTTATATAATTAATATTTATTTAATTTGGTTCACACTCAATTATTAATAATTACATCTATTTCTTGATGTATATACGTATATGAAGTGTAGAATTATTCATTAAATGAGTTCGATTTATTATTGATTGTGAAAAATGACAGCGGTCTTTTCAGTGATCGTTCATAATTTTATGTAATCTTTTTATGATTATATATATGAATATATTTATAAATTTCGATTTTGACTTATTAAAATATAAGGTGAAATATATAGTTTCAAAAATAGATAAGAATTCAGTAGGTACGCTACTAACTCTATTACGATTTTGTAAATTTTTATACTAACGTAAGTAATCAATCCACAAAAATAAAAACTACCATACAATTTAAAAAGTATCCTAATTAAAGCTGAATAAGTTTTCTTGTTAATTCTTAACGATTACAGACTTGTATTAATTATACATGTATTAATCATTAACATTAAAGACGTGATTCAGACAATTAATTAAAATAATATGTATAAACAAGTAGACAATAAAATAATATTTTATTTTTATTAAAAATCATTTTACAGTTTAGTAGGTCTCAGTGAGATAAATCGTGTGAAAGCCCGGGGTTATCTATATCCTAATATTATTTCATATATAAATGTTTATACTTTAAAAGCAGAAACTGGTATAAATAATACAATGTACATTATTTAGAGACAAAATAAAGAAAATAGGATTAAAATTAAGTATTGTATAGATATGTAAATACATAAATTTTATGTATTAGAAGCTTCATATTTATACATTAGCAATGTGAAATTTGCTTTATCAATAGTAGTAGCTGCATATTTATTAAGTTTTTTATCTTTTGTTGCCAAGTTTGTAAGCATTTGTTTGGTGCATATCTAGTGTTATATATGGTACTTATTTTAAAATAAAAATGTTTGATATTAAAAACGCTAAACT
>JASXSY010002809.1:0-25701 GCA_034509805.1 Sipha maydis
ACTCGTACTATGGAGAAAAAAAACTAAATATCTTTTATGCGCCCCACAGTATTATTTATAATGTCTTATAGTATCTCACTGTCCATACTGCTGCCTATCTATAATATAAAAATGAGTCGCAAAATGTATTGGTAAGCGCATAACTCAACTTCGCCTGGCCTGGACCAATTTGGCCAATTATTTTTTAGACCAAGGATAGTTTTTACAGCGAGAAAAATTCGAATAATTGCTGGGAAGACCCTAAAAACATTCCTTTTCTTTTTAAAACAGCCCTTATTATAATATTATAATATTAATATGGATAATATAATATTGATCGTCTCCATGGTAATGTAATCACTAATCAAGAACAATTTATGGTGGTTGATTATTTGTGAGCTCTCTGTTAATGAACGAATAAAATTATAATGATTTAGTAGATGAACAATTTACAATGCCATTACATTTTTTATTCATTATTCGTATATGTATATTATTTAAAGACGTACATTTTTACTAAAAAAGTTGAAAATTGAAACTTGAACACAAAAGTGAAAATTGAGCACAATGAATTGTTATTACTTATAATTTATAAAATTTTTAATTTACTATTAAAAAATTAAGAAATTGATATTGTTTGTTAATGTTACTGTCGTAATTAATTAATGATATATATAATTTTGAGGAATAAATTATAATAAATTTAAAAAAATTAATGTTTGGTGTTTTGTTATTTGTTGATTGGCTCCCATGGTTGAGTTGCACTTACTGCAGTGAGTTACACCAAAAAGGAGTTGAATAATCATATTTTTTTTGTGATTTTTTCGGACCATGAAGTGCACAGGATCAGCTCTATTATATATAAATGAATCTTTGTGTGCAGATTCGTAGGAAGAAGATAGCCTAATTTAAAAAGGGTTAAATTTGGTTTTTTTAGTCATCGGATTTTAGTACGTTAAGGTTAGTATTATGTTTTAATTGATAATATTAATCCACCGGTTTATGTCAAACTTGGTATAACTTTGATACTTTATTAGAGTTAAATCATACACTTACGTACAAACAGCACTAGGTCAACGATCTACCGCAGGTAGATTGCCTACTACCTGATAATATACTGCTGCGAATCAGAATTTTTATTCCGGGCAACAGAAAAATTAAGATAAATCTAGAACATTATCCATCGAATATTAAATAACGAATTGAACAAAGTTTGAGTCATATAGAGTTAGTATATTTAATGAGCAACGAAGTGCACAGGATCAACTAGTATTACAATTATATTGAATCATCAAAAAGGATGGACCGTGAAGTTGTGCACATTAATATAATATATAACGGCTAATAATAATCTAATGGCTCGATAAACACAATAACGGATTACACACACTGATGTTCATATACTACTCACACAATGACACAGCCAAAATGTTCATGTGATATAAAATGCCTAAATATTACTCCTTAAAACACGCTACGCTTCAGCCCTCTAAGTTTACTGCGCTTGATTACATGAATACAGAGTTTATTTTTATACCTATACTAGTTGAATTTTCACACGTGATATAACTAATTACTAGTAATTGGGTCTAACTCTATTTCATTTTTTTTAACATCATCCGGATAGAGTTTTTCAGAGAACAGTTTTTAAAATAGACAATAAAATTCTGTTTTTGTTTTTATTTAATTTAAATAAAAAAAAAGAAAAAAAGAATACAGTATTATAATGCTCTCGCGAATATCATGCATGAAGACAGAGTACAAACTAACCACAAACCGGCGTCGTGAATCACATTTTTACATAAAGTTGTAACAAAAATGTCGTCCAATTAAAGTACTTTACTGACCTAGAATACTAGACCCCTTTATTTTTCACATTATCGTTAAGATAAATTATTATAAAATATTATACTGTGGTTGTCCAACACTGTTATTGCAATGATATTGTACCTACACAGAATACTGACAAAAACTCTTATATAATTTTTTTAACGTTATCCAGATAAGGTTGATATTTCTTATTAAACGAAAAATTACACATTAGCCAATATGTATGGCTAATGTCGACATTATCCAAATGCTAATATTATCCGTAACATACATAAAATGTATCAAATGGTAAAACGCACGTGGTTCCACGGTTAACAGTGCAACTTTTTTTTTCTAATACCTATTCCTTAGCAGCTGAGGTAAATTATTTTTAAAGTGGTTTTCGACTGAACTCCTAGAATAATTTAGGAGCTCCGCAGGCATACTTGAATTAAATTAAATTCAAAAACTGTAATTAGTTAAGTTGTCACATTTATATATTTATATTTATATACTGTATAAATTACTAAAATGTTTGAATTTATTTATTTATTTGTTTATAATAATAATAATAAAGTATTACATTGTACAAACTATTATTGCTTCGGCAAGACTTTTAACCAGAAATTAATTGTCTTTTAAAAATAAATTTCGTAAGTAAAAAACTTAGAATCTTACTTAGGGTTATGCGGACGTTAATTTAAATACTTCATGCGATAGCAAGACAAAATGTATAAGATAACATTTTAATATCTAACCTTTAAAGCATTTTATTAATAATACCTGTAAATTTTTGCTTCAGACTTAATTGAAAAATGGAACAAATTTCAGAATTTCTATAATATTTAGCAGCCATTTCAAACGTCGTTAAAAATATAAGCATAAAGTTTTTCCATCTTCTTAGTTATATAATGATTTTTCTTGTAATATACATTATCTACAGCAGTCTTCAAATGAATCAAACGAACGCATTTAGCTTGTAATATCATGATGACCGTTAGGTCTTTCCAATAAACATTATTTTACTTTTACGGTTATGGTGATTTATTAAATATTTTTAAATGTAGACAAGAGCTCCTTGGCTCGTACATCTTTATGCTTAATTTGCCCATATATATACAAAAATTGCACTTATACAATGTCTACTCTTACACACATACTATTATATTGTGTATTTCGAAAACACTTAATAGTTTTTAAATCAATTCTACGAATTCGAACAAAATAGAATTTTCTTATTTCTAACGAACACATTTTTGCTACCACGTGATAAAGAAGACGTTTCAAAATAGTCGATTCCGTCCGGCTCGTAAAACAATAAATATGTAAAAATATTAGTTACAATTTAAAAATAAAATCCATTTAACAACAAAACGCAAAATATAATGTAAAATTGCAAAATGCTGGAAACCGTGAAATGAACGAGATAAATTAAATATTGTAATTGACAATAACTATTTTACATTTTTTAATGTATGTAAATGAAAATTAATGCATAATGTCCCCGATTGAAAAATAAAATCTTCGACGAAAAAATACGTCGCTATAATAATTTGTACTTCCGTTTACACCTCTCCGACACTGATAAAACATCGTGCGCAAAAATATCGTTCGTGTACGCGTAGTCAGTAGCTCGTTAGAAAACGACAAAAGTACGGTGGACCATTTCAACCTTTGAATTAGCCGTTGTAGCAAGCAGTAACTCGATATAAAAATCTTAACCAAAAATTACCTTGTGCAAACTACATTTCATTGACATCACCAACACAACGGAATCAGCGTAACATGAGCGGATCATTTCGAAATTCTTTGCGGGAAGTATAACCTATACGTTAATCTGATTCCATTGATTGGAGTTAACCTAATTTATTTGAAAATAAGAAAAAAAAAGTTAAATTGAAGCTAAAACTACTTGATATGGGCGTATAGCCGAGTAGAGACGATTGTGATACAACATGACGTCTATGTAAGACTTAAAAGCAGAAGTGTAGTTTTTGAAATCTTCTTGGTCAAAACTCATTAAAATACATAAAATACGATAATAATTTGAGAAAGATTATTTTATTTTAGAATTTATACGTAAAATAATAATATTATAGCCGTTTATACGATTGACATAATCTACCGAAAATAATAAAATTAAATAAATATACTGATCCATAAAGTATAACATTGAACATTATTAATATTTTTAACACTTTCTTTGGTTCACAAAAAACCGTTAAAAACCATTAAGCCTATAATATTTTTTCAGTCAAACGTATTGTAGTTAAATTTAAAATTAAAAATGTTTCAACACATTTTATTAAATTCATAAAAAATAGGTTATTTAAATATTGAGTAATTCAGGTTTTACTGAAAAAAAATGATAATGGTAAAATCCTTTATTTATATGTTTATACCGTATTATTTTTATAAAAATTAAGTCCTATGCTAAGATACTCAACATAATTTAACCAAGCTAATTCATATGCTAAAAATTGTATTAGTTTCGTTGATAACAACAATAGATTGATAATATTTTGAATTAAAATAATAATACTGTGATTATCCTTGTACTTAAATTGTTGACTTATAACAAAAACTTAATGTTTTTATTCGTGTACTTTTTTACATTATTTGAATATACTAGAAAGTAATAATAAATAATAATATTCGGTAGGAAATACAGGTTGATGTAATATATAAATACCTATAAACGCAAATATTTAGAAATATAATCAGTTTTAGCTTATTTCAAAATGTAAAACCTTAATAAACAAAGTTTATTGAGTAAATTATTTTAAATTTTTAATAGGTAAAATAATTTATGACTATCCTTATGTTTGCTTTTCAAACTATAAAACACAAAATCCACTTATTTTTTTATAAATATATACAAACATTTTTCGGAAAAAACTTAACATTATTTTCAAGTTCTCCCTTTAGATCTGAAATACAATTGAATAAAAAATAAATAAATAGAATTATAAATTAAAATTATATATGTATCCTCTTTGTAATAACATGTTTCATTTATAGAATTTTTTTTGTGTTTATTTAATTTAATCTATGAGTTTAATCTTGAATAAAGTAAAACAATATTTACTTTCAATAAATATCTTGACCATTCAAAAACAATTGTTAGTACACGAGAAAATCATAAGTTTTAATTTAATTTAACATAATTATTTATAAACTTGAAATATTTTTATATATTTATAATATTTCTTGAATTTTTTAATATTCATATATGATATCTATCTTCACCGATTTTACCGAAATCAATTCCAATAATCTGCCATCATATTAAATCTAATATTAACATTATAACTAAACAAATAAAATCTTGGTATTAATAAATATCATTATTTTTAGATTAAAAGTTCTTTTCAGGAATATTTTTTGGGTAATTTTTTTTCTTCTTATTTCATAATCATCTGCTTTCCCAGCCCTTATAATAAAAGTCTATCTGAACCTTTTTAAACTATTTAATTCTTATGTCTGTGTCTCGATATGAATAATGTCATCTTGGTCGACTTAATACGTTTTTGTATAATACACTCGTTTTCTATGGATCACGAGCTAAACCAACTGACAGACGATTCATTCTGTGTCGGTCGATATCGATGGATCGAACCGAAGAGAACAACAAGAACCGCAACAATATTCACAACAAAACATAACACAACGTCGGTTGCAATACCGTTCACGATAATCAATACGGATATTAAGAGCTGTTATAATGACAGTAACAATTATATAAGAAAGTTGTACGCGAGCGATGATAAATTTACGTACACAACCATTACAATATAACAAGTGCATAGCTTGTCGAAACATAGCCATTAGAGGTGTAGAGATAACAGGTATTTTCCGTATTAAAAACGATACAAATAGACACGACGAAGTCTTTGCAAAACGCCGTGCGAATTACGTGTACTAATATGTGTATACGTTGTGTATATAATATATAATTGGTTTGCAAAAGGATAATTTACATTTGGCGCGACGGAACTGTTCCGTGAACAAGACCCAAGGTGATCAATTACAGTAGAGAACCAATCAAGATTTTGCGATAGACAATCGCCTTCCTCTTTCCATCACCTAGTAAGCTCAGCGATTACAAAAAGATCAAAGTACGATAGCGATATACGGTACAGCAGCAGCAGCCACAGGTGTGTGGCCGGGTTACAATTAGTTGGACTCGAAAGTAGGTAAGTAAGTGTTATATGAACAGTGTTGGGAAATATCTAGATAAATGTATCTAGATAAGTTATCTAGATAAAAATTATTTATTTTTTATCTTATCTAGATAAATTTATACTCAGTTATCTTTATCTTCATCTAGATAAAAATCTTGTTATCTATCAGTACCAATCTAGATAACTTATTTATATAGAATAAAAATAAAATTTGAAAATTTAAAATGTTTCTATATTTTCATTTTTACATTTTTCTGTACATCATATACCTATGACACAGATAATAACTGACAAAATGACAATCTTCTTATGAAGTTTATTTCAAAAAAAAAATATTTTATATTTTATGTTTATTAATGTTTGAAATGAGTTTAAAAAATTATATTTATTTTAAAATGTTTTTAATTATGAATTTTTACCTAATATCTGTAGGCTGTAGTATCCTGAATATTTTCAAAATCAAACATGAAATTATCTAATATTTATCTAGATAAAAATGTACTTATTTTTATCTTTATCTAGATGAAATTTAGTATAACTATCTTTATCTGTATCTAGATAAGAATTAGTATAGTCATCTTTATCTTTATCTAGATAAATTATTAGTTATCTATTCCCAACACTGTATATGAATATGTTTTTCAGCCAATGCGACGAAAAAACAAATAACCGCAAAAATGCAACCAAGAGACGACGACGTGGGCGAATTGATCAAACAACTGCTTTTCCATGTTCTCGCCGGAGTGGTACGTATAGTTCACAAAAGTGATGATAATGGATAAATATATCCCACGCGATTGTTAAAAAAGTAAAATAAAAAACTATTATGACGCTGTAAGTTTACGTCTGATAGACGATTACTTATAGTTTGCTTTATCGGTGTCATGAGTTTATATAATATGTTTCGTTGTGCACGCAGTATATTAAAACCGCATTTTTTTACTTTTATTTATTTGCATATTCCACGGATCCCATAGAAGATACTCACGTTTTATCCAGATGTATTGACTCTGAGTTAATATTTTTCTGCCTAGAATCATTCGGTGAACCGATTGTTATCATAGTGAGCCATCCAAAGATATCACAAGATGAAAAAATAAAATCATCTCTAAGACATTTGTCTAGGTATCGATTTAAAATAAATGTTCCACCGCCGACAGACACGTTTTAATGTCGATAAAAATCAAAGTTTTCGTAAAATGAGAATTTGAATGGTTTTTTTACTTCTAAAAATGTTTAGAACATGAGATGTTTATGATTTTATGAACACTTCAGGGATGATATAAATCACTCTTTTTTGTTTGCAATTTATCTTTTATGTCCCACCTTTAATATGTTAACCATGAATGTAAAACTTTTTATCGTTTTTACAGTTTCAGAAAAAAGTTTTTAAAAGCTAAAAGGAAAACAATTATTCCGTATTGTATCTTATGTTTTAGATTCTGAGTGAAGCGAAAGACCTTATGATTTTACAATGATGATTATATTTTTATTTTTTTTGTTAACACTTCTTCGGTTAGAAATTCTGATCCAAAAGTTTCATGTAGCAACTTTTTAGATTTGAAATCTGCCTGCAGTAGTACTTTAAACAAGTAATTTTTCCAAAATCTCTATAGCTTTTCCTGGCGTGAGAAAAAATTGTCTAAAAACCTAGTTAAAATGTGTTGTAAACAAGACTTTCGCTTTTCAACATTTAGCTTTAACTCCAAAAGTAATGAGACTAAAGAGTTGAAACTTTTACTATATATCAAAGATATTTTTTTCGTATCTGAGAACATTTTCAAAAAATGTTAGCACTGTAAAAAATAAAACATTGAAAATGCCTAGTTTTTTGTAAATTTTTTATGCAATAAATTTTTTTGTTCTTGGATATTAACAATTGAAAATTTAATTTCATCTTACTCATATACTTACCAATGTATATTGAAGAAATGTCAAAAATAGTTAGTCAGAATTTTATAAGCTTTTAAGTAAACAATTATTTGATTTTTACGGAATGTACTGTTTTTATATAAATTATAAAAATTGGTCCTGCGATCATAATAAAAATTTGAATACAAATAGAAAAACATGTTTTGAATATCTGTTAAATAAAAATTTCTGCTTCGTTAAACTAGAAAACTTTAAACTGGTTGATAAAAAAAAACCTACTGACATTTAAATTAAAAATGACAAAACATATAAATTGTATATTTTTATACTGAATTTTTTTTAAAAAATCCTTTTAGTAAAGAAATTAGTTATCCTATTACCACTATCCAGTTCAAGGATCGAAGGAATTTTAGCTTACTTAAAATTCTTAACTAATATTTTACGTACTTAATGACAATTTATTTAAGTGTATTTACTATTTACAATTTAAAATATATTAGCTAATGTAACATATCTTATATTCACACTTAAAAATATGTTTTAAATTTTTCGTTACATATTTTTCAGATAATTATCTATAACTATTATATGACTACAAAATAATAATTTTGAAATTTAAAAATATAAAGAATACATTTCGTACAATGTAAAAACAAGTTTCGTAAAAAATAATAATATAATGGTATATTTTAAGTTTACTTGAAAATCATAAAAATAAAACACCAATTATTCCGGAGCTATTTTTTATTTGGATAATATATTAAAATGTACTTTTCACATCAAGTATGTAACTTAAGTAACTATAGAATTTATTTCAAGATCATAAAGACCTTTATGAATAATGAATTTTGAATAAGTCATTAATAAAACAGTCACATAAAATAATCTGCTCATGATTTTAATAGAAAAGCATAATAATGATGTAATAATTTATTTATAAATAAATAGAAAAAAGTTAACATCTCTTGCTCCATTTTAAATTAAAAAATTTAAGATACAGAGGTCAAATGAGATATAAAATACTGGTAGAATACAGGAATGAGTGATTTATATAATTGGATTATTATAATAAATTTGAAATAAATAATAAACCACTGGTGTATAAAAATGATTTTGAGAGAAATAGGATAAGTATTTATGTACATAAAGTTATACCTTAGTTTTTATCATTGTATAAATAAATTGATATAACACTACTACTATTTCGTGATCGATTTGATATAAGTACAATATTCTACTATTTATAAAATTGTCATGTGACTTTCTGGTGTCTTTTTTTTTGTTCGAATACAAAATATAACTTATACTAAATTTTCAAGCCAGAAGTATTAAGATTGACAATTATATGAATTTGACCACAGAAATGCAGATTATTGTGATTTAGTCGAGTATTTTTAAATTCAAATGTTTGAAAAAAAAAAAAGTCTATATTTAAGATTATTGTACCATTATATCCGGAAAATCAAAAAAATTAAATTTTTCAAAAAACCGTTATTGTTATCTATTATATATAATTTTTCATTAGTTTATTGAATTACATTTTTGAAAAATAAATGATAAATTTAAAAGATGACTTATTGAATATATCAAATAGATAACACTTCCTACTATAAATAATTATTCTATTTTTTGACGGAGTTCTACTGTGTAAACAGATTAAAAAAAAAAAAAAAGAAAAAAGAGTAATAAAAAACATAAAAGTATACAGCCGTAAAATCATTTATATCGTATTGAAGTCCACTATAAGTTTAGGAGTATACGGATATTACTAGTGATAGTAAACGTATTTGTTGTTTGTCTAATATTGAAATATTGCAAGTTAAAAATTGCTTACCTTCAATATTACATTTTATGAAAACATTAATTTGCATCGATAAAATCTCCAAAATAAAATTGATTTTAGAATCGTAAAATAAACTTGAGTGGGTAGAAATTCGATAAGTTTAAGTTTGATTGTGTTAACTTATATTTATTCTTAAATGGGTATAAATGTGTTCATAACATTCAAAGTATCTTTACGCAGAAATATACAAATTATTATCATAAGTCGTTACAAAAACTATACATAACAATACATGGAATTATACTGCATAACACAGAAGGATACTATTATTTTTGTGTAGACGTATATATATATATATATATGTATTAATATGTGTATGAGTATATGCAGGAGCACAGCCAGAAAAATATTTTTATTTTGGGTGAGGGGGTTTGAAGTTTTCAATTTAGTCTCTTAATTTAGTACAAACTTTTTAATTTCAATAAATCCATTAAAAATAAGTTAAAATATAAAATTTTAAATCATTTAATTTGTTGAATCTATTAAAATTGATTGATGATGACATGATTTAACATTATACTTATGTCTTCAAATGATTGTATATCTGACAAAATATTAGAGACCTTTTGAAGAGGAGGGGGTAGTAACCGGTTAATTTACTCTCTAGTTATGCTACTGAGTATATGCATTGGTTGTATGTAAAAAATAAATCAAAAATTAAACGATTTCCGTTAAACAATTGCACTTTTAAATGCGTATGCAAACTTATATATGTGCATAGATATTAGATATATATATATATATATATGGAATTTTAAATGTATGTATACTAAAATATTTGAACCGCGTGTCGTTAATATTTTGAAATTAAATTTTTTAACACTTTTAAATCGTACTTATGGCTACAGTGTTCGTAGTATTTACGTTTTTACCACTCGTAGTTTCCCGAGTGCATACCCACTCCACAGCTCACTTTGAAACTTAAATTAATCAGTTTTTGTACACTCTTATTGCTATCAAAAATTTGAAAATTCAACTGAAAGAAGAAAGAATATATTCTAAGTAGGTATCTAACGGGTTAAAGTTTTAGAATATATATATATGTTTACATATGTTATTTCCTCACATAGCTTTTTTTTTTAGACGATTTACAAACAATTTGTTTATAAACAAAAACGTTAATATTCAATTTCAAGCACATGTACAAGTGTTCCACCAGTCACAACACATTTCGGTAAGGTTTCATCTTTTCTTTTTTTCTTTTTTCTTCAATTGTAAAATACGATTATAATTATATTACCTAAATTGTTGTACAGTCGGGCTCAGACAGTCATAACGATAACACGTACATTCCGTAATGCTTATCATATTAAACCAATTACTTTTAATTGCTTTTAATTAAAAACGCTCAAATGGCGAATACTGTCCCACCAATTGTCATTGTAAACAAGAATAAAATCCAAAAAAAAGAAAACGATAGAAAATCCATCAAAGAGAGCTCTATTATCAACCTCCACCAATTCACCAGACCATGAGGATACAAAAGTAAATTTTTCGTCTCACCAAATCGTTTCCAAGCCTTGGCAATAGATGAACAAGACAACGTCTTCGCCACAAATAAAGCCTCACCAACTTCACCAAAAATATAACTCACCGCACGAATAAATTGCCACTTCCACTATTTAACATCAGCCTAACTCGTAACACCAATAATCGTGTAATATTCAAAATCATCAAAATATTAAACTCAATTGTAAAATTCGAATACCCAAAGAAAAAACTTGGCCCTCCCCAATGCCATCATTGTCAAAAGTATGGAAACACACGCATCTATTACTTCCACAAACCGATCGGCGTGAAATGTGGAGCTGAACATTATATCGAATATTGCACAAAAAAACTGGAGGAACCAGCAAAATGTGAAAATTGTGGGAAAAACCACACTGCCAATTATAAGGGATGCTAAACCTTTAAAAAAAATATTAAGCCGCATCAAATCCAAAACCGGAACGACAAAAATAGTTCATCAACACATTCAAACGCATGCTGTACCACTTCCACTCCACATAAGTGGACATAACGCGCTAAGATTAAACCCAAACGAAAAACCTTCATATGCCGAAGCCACAGCGAATACTCTACCATCCTTTAAAAATTACCACTTTCCTTAACGAATTAAAATCAGTCCTAAACCCCCTCCTAACCGCTCTCACATGCCTAATAAACAAATTCCTACTCCCCATCACTCCCACTCCTTAATAAACCAACACACGTTGACATATCTTCTGATCATTCATACCATATCTTATAAATAAATTCTTTATTGTATTAAAAAACTTGTAATAACATGTAATTTTAAAATATATTGAATAGAAAAAAATAAATAAAAAATTGTTTGTAATATGTAATACGCGTTTCAGGTAACTTGAGCTTATCTCTAGTAATCGTATTTAATCGCAGTCACGCTTTCATGTATAGAATATAATTATGTGTAAGTACTACATTTAAAATACAAGAACAAAACACTTGTAATTGTTATTCACTACGAGTTGTTGGAAAATTTTAAAGTCATGAGCTTGGCGGCTGTTAATCTTCTTACGATGAGCATCGCAGTGTAAAAAATGACGATTATGTTATTAAAATTCGACCGGACAGTAAAAAACAACGTCTCTCACGTATCTGGATTTCATGTTTAAGGCATAAATAAAAAAAGGCGGTTATATTGCATTTTAGAGAGAACAACAGATTATGATTAGTCGTTTTCCCAGTCGTGACACGTACGAATTTAGAACTCTTACAAAGTAAAAATATTCAAGTATTAAAAAATGTAAATTTTTTTCTCCAAATAAAATTGTATATACATATTTTTATGGGTACTAAATTTTTTTGACCTTCATTAATAGTTAAATTTAAGTATTTATTCATCAGATCAATCTTACACGCATAAAAGTACGAATTTTATTTTGGTTTTTTCGGTAATTTTAATAATTATATGATAATTATCAATTACAACAGTTTTTTAATAAAACGAAATATTTAAGACAATAGAAATTTTTTTTCTTACAGTAAATAATTTAAAAACAACATTTTTTTTTGATGAAAATAATTAATCAACATCTTACGCTATTTAAGTCTAGCAACACATTTTGAAAATACTTTCCACCAAATATTTTAACTAATTGTTTAATAAATATAAAATTTGTCAGTAGACCATTAATAAGTGGTAAAAGAATATTTATAAAAGAGAAAACCGTATTCTTGTGAATTGAATCAAATAACAACAAATTCCATGATTGTCTAAAATGCAAAAGACAAGTTTGCAAGCATAATGTATAAGAATGGTGTATCTACAATGCACATGCGAACTAAAATGAGTACCTGTAATGCAAAAATCAAAATAATTTTCAAACTATATAATTTAATTGTTCATACTAGTAGTTTGAAAACTCGTCGTTTTCTACAGTCGTTGTATTCGGTTTCATATTTTCGTTTTTTAAATAATAATTTTTATTACATAGTCGAAAGAAAAACATTCTTGCTCTCAAATGAATTCATAGATACAAAATATTTTTATTAGAAAAAAAGTCAGATAAAATGTTCAACGTGTCATGCCTTGCGTATCCTATATAATTTCAAAATCTAATAATTGTTTTCAAGAATTTTGTAAATGAATCCAGAGTTAAAATATTCTTTTTCACAAGTCGTAATTCGTTAACATTACAATGAATACGTAAAAATTATTGCATTTTACTTTAATTTTCAGACTTTGAAATATTTTAAGATTTTTATTTAACCCGTATTTCCTATAATACGTGACTTTTGATATAAAATCAAAGTTTATGAGCATCGAAGTTTTAAAAATTATATTTAATGATTATTAGGTGCCTATATAAATTTTAATATTATTTTGAATCAGAATTTAGAAGTGACTTAAAATCAGTGTAATGGTAATAATATTGAAATATAATGAATTTCTATTTAAATTAATATAAATATTAAATATATTCATATATCTAGTTATAAAATACATGTTAATGAATGAATACGATATTATCACTAAAATTAAAAAGAATTGGTTGTATCATACATTAGGGGAGGGGTAATTTTTTTCCAACAGTTTTCTTAATAGTTACAAAAAATCGACGAAAAATTACAAAATAAGAACAATATTTACTGCAAACAAGTTTTCGGCAACATTTTATTTTATTTTTATCATAGCATCAAAAATAAAAATCGTAATGAATTTAAATTTCACCTTAATATCAACATCACTGTCCTCCAAATATAGTTTTGAGTTATTCATAAATAATTGAAAATTTAATTTTTTCCTAGATTTTTTTTTTTCATAAAATATCGATTGAATTATTTCGTTTCGCAAAAATTCTTATTATATTATATTATAACAATATTTTATTTTAACAAATCAACAAAAAATATATTAATCTATCATATTTTTGTAGTTAAAATACATAACATATTTAATTTTTATATTTTAGACTTCAGAACAAGATAAACGATTTTTTAAAAGATTATAATAGTACCAAAAAATGTTTGTTGGAATGTAGCAAATACATTTTATAAACGTAAAATGTGATGTATTGAATAAGTCAGTTATTTAATTGAATATCCATTATTTTATATTAATTAATTGATTATATTTTAATAAACAATAATTGTAATAAATGTATATCTTTACGGAATACTTATAATAGCGTTTTAAAGATAGTTCATAAATTCTAAAATACTTTAAGGAAAATTTTAGTTTGGTAATAACGAGGAGACATACAATTTCAATTTAATTTTACTTAAATAATAAAGTCTCAAATCTGTATCTTATTTTGTTTTATTTATTCGTGGATTTATTGGAGAAACAAATATTTTTATTTTTTAGGAAATCTTGAATAAAATTATTTGTTGAAACAATGGTATAGACTCTAAAAGTAGGCTCAGTATTGTTTTGTATTTGTTGTGCTTGTCTAATGAACGTAAATTAATCAATTTTATCTATTAAGGTAATATATATATATATATACAATTATTTGCATATCATATAGTGTTCCGGTTATATTTGCACACTAGAAACATACATTATCACAGAAAAAACTACTTAAACATCATTCCGGCATTATCTTATTCAATAATATCATGCATAATAATGTTATTCATATAGTCATAATTTAATATTACCATTATCATAATTATCATTATTGCTTAAAATTATGATATATTATTAGTTACACTACGATTTAATAACACCTAATTTTTGATATTCATCCCGATCTTCCTTCGTATCATATCGAATTATGAGTTATAGTGTCGAATACTCAACAGTAACCAGTAGTGCATACAATCAATAAAATAATATTGATTAACTCTAAATATTTTATTTTCCAATTGCGTTTGAATAATTTTATATTCTCAATGAAGCGATGAATGTATTGCTTATATCAATATGTGGTTTATTTTACATTTTTAATATCAATATAATTTCGACCAGAAGCATTGTTCCGATCATTAATTGTTTGTTTATTCTTCTGGTTGTCAATGTTGTTTTGTCGGTGTATTTTGTAAGTCATGTTTTGAAGTTTCCGACAATTTTTCATATAATTCATAATCGCTGATGAAAATCGTCCCATTCGCTGGTTATTGTATAGATTCTATTTTTACATTCACCGTGCAATAGTCAAGTCGTTTAGCTAATATACAACACATACACAACGTAAGTTATGCTATTTGAAACAGATCCAATACTTCAATTGGCCTTCTCTCAGTAAATTGTCTGAAAAAAAAACATTTATTTAAATATACGATGATGAAATATAATGTTTTACAATGTCTTATATCATTTGAGTCTATATAATTTTTTTTAATATCTTCGATTACATTAACGATGCGTTGCGAATGTTTACTCTGAAAGAAGCCATCCTTGAACCACAAAAATATTCTCTGGTCATTCGACTTGTTTATACGATTCGATCAGAATGAACTATAGCAATATTATCTACTATACGTTTTGTCTGTACCAGTTCTTTTTGTACCGGTTAAATTATTTTTATCAAAAAATAAATAAAGTTCAATTAACGTATACACCAGTCGCTGAAGAGTGAAAATCGGCTGTTTATGTCAAAACACGTATACAAATCATGGATCCCCATGAAATTTACATATTTTCCCAGTCATCGGTGATTAGCTCCCGTTCGGCCGTAATGTTGGAGCATTATTGTAGTAATGATATTATGCACATAGACGCGTCTAGGTAGGTACTACTTGTTTCTTTCATGAACAGGCATGATTTACAAAATTAGACTTAAATTATGTTATCAATTAATGCTGCTAGTTTAAAGTTACGATTACAACAAAACGACATTAAAAACTATAGTAGAAATTTAGAACATTTGTAATTGTATTCGTATATGTATTATAAGGTAATAATGATTATTTCAAAATATAAAATTTCATATTTTCTTTTTCTATTGGTAACCCAGTATCGCATTTGTATATTTGTCTAGTATATGATTTGCTGAAAATTCTAGACATACCTATGATATTACACAAGATTGGCAGCATGTACTACGTTAGTTGGCAAGACACACACATGTCCATACCTACTGTACATAATTTAATATTGTGTGCGAGTCATAATTAATTTTACCAACTTACTAGTTACTTAATTAGTCCTACCAACTTTCCCACACTCATATCCCTTTTTATAAATATATATACAACATAATTTTTAATATTTATTTATTTATAATAAATGTTAAAAATAACGAACATTTAAAAATAATCATTAACTTTTAATTAAATATTATCCATTGTGTTTGACATGCCTCGCTATACTCCTATGCCAAATTCATTACATACATTAATACCAGCTATCAAATCCTTATTTATACCATCCCCGTGGTATAGCAGAACGATGTTCTATAATATTGATTTTAACTTCCAAAAATATTAGAAAATTAATTGCGTCGATTATATTTAAAACAAATAGGCTAATGCACAAAAAACTTTTTATTTAATATTTTGTTAAAAATTACAAATATTTGAGAAGCATTGAATTCTTTAACTATTTACATGGGATGAATACTTACCTTCATAATTATTTAAAGCTATGTTCGTTATTTTATATCTAAACTCATGGATATTACGTAAATATATCATATTATATTTAGATAGTTAATTGTTAATATTTTCATAGTTTTAAAATTTTGATTGCTATAAAAATAGCAAAAAACTAATAATTTTAACAAAAGAGTTACCTCATAATTATTAAATAGATAATAAGAATAACGTGACTTACTAAAGTCAAAAATTTTGCGACTCACGATACATAATAATATATGAAAATAAAATTGTTTCCTAACCTTCAACAATCGATATGGTTCAGTACAAATTTTAGTTTAAAATCACATATATTTACGTATTTATTAATCAATTTAATTGAAGAACCATGAACAATTATAAACCTACATAGTATTATCGTGATGCACATAATTCTATTTATAATTATATATTTCAATATCACAAACAAGTATATTTTACTGTTATAACTTTGTTTGAATCTTAAATCGATTATTATGTTATTGTCTTAAATACTTTTAAAGTATTTATAAAAACCACACGGAAAAATGGCTCTTAATTCTACATCGTCGACGACATTGTTCTCATATTTCGATTTCGGCAGCAAATGAGTAAGACTGCAAAAGTTATTCGTGCTTTGTTCGTGGTTATTACGTAATATTTATTTTGAGAAAATAAAACAAATGCTGTGTTTTATTAAATATAGCCGAGCCCAAGGCGAAAATCCCTAAAAACTCTATTTTACTGAACGAAATATTTTTATATCTGTAATCATATGCAATCACATTTAATAGTCAATATGATGTATTATGATAATAAACCTATTGAAAAAAAAAAAAAAAACAAAATACACCTGACCGTATACATTTTTTTATTTATTTTTTTTTATTCTTCATCGAAGAACTTTCCGATGTTCTATTACACTACTACTGGTGTATCTTTCAGACCATAAAAATACTTACACTCATCCGATAGATTAAACACGACTTAAAAAATAACAGTAGCGTTTAAATTTGCTGCAGAAAGACAACACGAATCAATTCGATAAGCTTTTTGGACGAAAATGTCATGGCTCCAAACAATATTTCGTTATACGAAGAGTTTCAGCGATTAAAGTTTGTTAAATAGAGGTTCGAACGATTTATTTTATGATCATGATCATGCACGTACCTATCAACTCGCCTGTTGTTTTTCGCGTAAATGTCGTGCAGCTGAAACGAGTTGTCGAACGAAGCAAAAAAAATAACTGTGTACTTAATTTTAACGATTTTGTTTTTTTTTTTCTTCCGGAACAACCGCCAAGTGGGTTCGATCGAGGTACGGCTGTGTCACTTTAATTATCTGCGTTGCTCGTAATTCGAAAGTTTGTTGTCGGTCCCCGGCGCCCTTGCCCAGCACGATCGGTTAAATGCGCGGCGTCACAATGCACGCGTGGTCCGCGCTTACGGTTCGCGTGCGTCAACCGTTAACGTTACGCGCAAATATTTAACGATCGCAAACATCGCGCGTTATTCTCGTCTGGATTTTAATGGCGTTTTACAACATGACGTATATGTGTACCGCCGGGGCCCAGCGAAACGCCAGACGTAACACGCGTTGTTGGCGCGTTCCTGTTCCGACGACGAGGGGGGGGGGGGGGTCGACGACGCCACTCGAACGTAATAACATCCCACAGGTGCCGTAACAACTGCTAAGGGACATATTATCGTTGCAGCCGAATATATCATTACGGCGCACGGAGAATCGTCCGGGCGAATAGCGACTCGAAGTTCCGACGACAAACATCCACGTGCTGTTGGTCGGCGGCGGCCGATCGCGTCGCTCCGTTTTCCGAATGAACGTACCTAGTCCAACCGTCGATTTATGGTCGAATAAATATCGTATGTCTACTCGAAAACATCGTTTTAACATTTTCAATTCGTCTCCGGTTCGCGAACGCGTGTTACGGACGAACACCGAAGTCCATTAGTGTCCAGTAAAGTTGTCGTTGAACGTTGAATGGTTGCACCACTTGAATAATAACGATAACTTTTTTGCGCGAGATTGTTAATTGTTCGCCTAAAACCTACTAACTATATACACTAACTATATACTCGTGTAAGTAATCTTGGTTAGTGAAATTAATTAAAACGCTAAAGAAACACGTCCGAATCGTATGTTAATCTCAAAGTCGAAATACGAGTAGTTTATTGCACTATTATAGCCGGTTAATGTATTCTATAATTTATTTCGAATCTCGGTTGTAATCATTTACTATATATATATATATATATATGATATTACACGGGATTCGAAACTAACATTTATTTTTGTATTCAAATTTGGGAGAAATCAACTAGATTTTTTCACCAAACTTTACAAGAGTTTTGTTATTTTTTATTTATTCGCGTATAGCGTACATAAATAGGTTATTACATATTATTACTTTTGCAATAGCGTTTACGAATAGTTTTATAGAAATAAAGTGTATCGAAATCATGAATGGAATAGGAATGTTACTCGTTACGTTATGCAATGGGAAATAGGTAAATTTGGTAGAGGTATATTCTATTCGGATATCCAAAAACAGCAATAACGCAAATGAAGTATGATTACACAATATTTTTGAGATCCGTTACACGTCATATTATTTAATACGATGTAATAAGTAACGTATTCGATTCGCAACCGTATAATTTTCATAATCAATTTTAATTGACTGTATCATATTATTGCACTAGGGTTTATCGATATATATTCGAATGACATTATTTACACATTATCAATAAAAATAAACTATGAAAATTATAAATTATAAGATGAATTGAGGTCTAAACAAATAATAATAGATAAATACTTAATAATAACTAAATGGAAAATAGGATATAACTTTTAGATACTATTAATACAATACAATAACATAATACACTAGGTGGATGTCATAGATCAATGAATAATGCGTATATCTAATATCTTATCTTAATAAGCTCAACGATGAATGGTAAAATGGTAAAATAGTTTTTTTTTTTATGCCATTGACAAATTGACACTGATAGCAGTATCAATATTAACTCTCCGCTGATTAATCAAAATGTAATCTGTGGTAGATTCTATTGCTGTTTACTTATTATAATAATCATTAGTGGGATGATATCAAAAACATTTTCAAAAACCACTTAATACGAGTATGATATATAATATTATCAGTGTTTGTCAAAAATAAGATAAACATTCACACGAAAAATTCAAATTTTTTAATATTTTCAGTTTTTTGTTAACATTGAAACGATAACTTCTTATAAAATCTAGAAAAACATTTTATACTGGGTATTATTTTCAATTATAAAATACTATGTAGTATAAAAGTACATTGTTTATGAATGTGTCACATAATATTTAAATATATTTACAGTATACCGTATAATTAATAACATTTAAAATGTCTAGAATAATACATTTTTCATAAATACTACATTGTTCACAATTGTATATTGATCAATACATTTTAGATCTTACATTGCGTTTGTACTTTATTTTCATTCGTTTTCTTTTACACATTTGTTTTCGAAACGTATTGTAATTCCGATTCTCACAGCGTAATTAATTTAGATCTTATGCAATAGACAATTTAAGAGCTTGTAAAATAGAAAGCTATGCAGAAGTTACGATGTCTAAAATTAGCTATTTGTTTTAAATTTATTCTGGTCATAATTCACGCAATAGCGATTCAATGGTAAATCAAAGATTTTTTCATTGGGGGATATAAAGAATTTCCGTACATAATTTGTTTTATTCTACTAAATTTATAAAACAAGATTTCATTTTCTTGAGGACTGTGCCATTTTATCAATTATTTCGTTGGATATTACTTGTACTTATACTTGTATAATCAAGTCTTGATTAAGGCGATACTGGTCAAAATAAATAAACTTTTTTTAACCCAGATGGAAATCTATCCATCATCTTCCTTATATCTCCCCTCTCCTGTAGATTCGCCATTGTAGGGATTGGAAACACAAAAAAATGGAATGAATTACGTAAAACCATGATGAAAAATACACATTTTTAAAAATTAGACATGTTTGTAATAAAAATAGGAAGTTAAAAACAAAAAATCAAATTAAGTGTAAAATCGAAAAATTCACTGATGGATTAAATTGTTTAGCACAGTTTCGTTTAAGATACACCTTTGCCAATTCATAGGTCCCTATAACACTTGAAATTATTTCAATTTAATTAAAATAACAAATTATTAGTACATACAAATTCTTATTCTTATGTCTGATTATTTATATATTTTTATAATATTTTCTCCCTATATGTATGTAGTATTATTCAGATAAATGCTCTTAAAGTCGAAAATATAAAGTAAAAATTACATTCAAGTAAATCACACAGTATTATTTTCAAATTTATTTTGCATTTATGATAATGATTAATGTATGAACCGTAATGTTTAAATTAAGTACTATATTTCTCATCAAATAATTTATATATTTAATAAAACTATATTTTATCATCGTTTACATATTTTTTTGATCCGATGTTATTATTATATATATATATCTGTATAATAACTAGTTTATGAATAATTATTTTATTAATTGTAAAGCTAGTTAGAAATAATAAGATAAATAATATAAATAGTAATCCATTAATATAAAAGTTTAATAAACTAAAAAATATTATTCCAATAGAAAGCACGCGATGTCTTCAAAATCTATAGGTTTTCGGTACAAAAAATTTGTTTAAAATTGATCAAAAAGGAAAATAGCTACACGGAAAATACATATGGTATAATATAATATAATGTATATTATGTGTACGATGTATACTATATACACTTTGTTAAAATAAAATACTTCGAGACCTCTACACGCGTATTTCAGTTTAGGTATATCAAATCTATACTTTATTCCAAAATCTTGGTTTACATCTTTATAGAACCATTAACTCGATTAAAAGTTCAAATTTATGATTATATTAAACATAATATTATTACCACACTGGTAATATCACTCATAAAAAGTTCACAGATAATAGAAAAATAGAGTAAAATTTAAATGTAACTACATATATAATATAAAATGTTTGGATAACTCTGTAGGCATGGTTTAACAAAAGAGCTATACACTTTTTTCGGGTGCAGAGGCAATCAATTACTGAATTATGATCAGTTTAAAGTCCTTATTTTTTTATTTTACATTAAATATAGTTTATAATTTTATCATGTTGTAAAACGTTACTAATTTTATTATTGTTATTTAACCAGCTATTATATTTCATATATATATATATATTTTTAAATTTAGTGGTTTGGTCATGAACATGTTATAATTTAAAAAAAAAATGATTTGACTTTTGAGAATTATAGCTAATTAAAAAAATTGTAAAATTAATTATAGTAATAAAATAATAATTTTCGTTAATTATTATTAATATTATTGTCAATATTAATAACCGGTACTAATAAATAATGTCAATATTAAAAATCAAAATCAAAAAAGGTTGTTATTTCGACATCATCATGTACTAACAATAAATCCAAACGAAATTTGTCTAATTTACCCATGTCACATATCTACAATGTTAAGAAATTAAAAATATTTATCTAACCGAACAGATACGCCGTTCTCGATACTGATGATTTCAACTCAAACCCAACTTCCACGTCACCAAATAGTTTTACTAGCGATCTCGTTTAACAACATTTTCTCGTTCGTGACGGTAATAGTTTGGCTCTACTTATATTACATATCAAACATATTTTGAATTACGTATCGTTCAAAAATCTCTTAACAAAACTCACCAACCCAAATGGCTTTATATGTAATGTAGAGAAAACTTTTATACTTATGAAGGTACCAAAAATCGTAATATTAAATTATTAAAGAAATGCTTTATTAAATACATTTTTTATACCGAAAACCTATAAATTTTGAAAAGACGCGTGCTTTCCTATATACTCCTATAGCTCTACAATTAATGAGTTATTTATCCAAAAACTAATTATTATATAGATACATACGATAATAACATCTGATCAAAAAATATATAATCGATGATAAAATATAGCTTTATTAAATATATAAATTATTTGATGAGAACTTTTTTTTTTTTATTTTTCTCACTATATTAGTTTATTCGAATACTCTCCAGATGTTTGTTATTTCATTGCCTCATGTATTCCACATTCGTTATTGAAGAATATCATACCTAAAATAATGTATACCTCTACTACTTACTGTGACGTACTGGCATTTATATGCTACTCGTTAATATTATCTAGCGCATTTATAAATTTATTTAATAAATTATTTTGTTTTCTTATGTTCATGTAAATAAATGTTGTAAATTTCAAAATATTCAGTATTTTTAAATGTAATAATACAAAAATCAGAAAAAAAATCAGTATGAAAAAGATGAAAGTATTGATCACCCTGTAACCCATATCAAGTTTCATCTCGTGAACTGAATGGAACTATTACAGCAGCACTACTATGTATATAGTATAAGTAGTACAACAATTGTTATTATTTGGTTTGTAAAATAACTAAGATTTTTTTCAAATGGGTTGTTTTTTAAAAAATATTGTAGTGAACAATTACAGTTAAAATAATTTTAATTGTTAAACATCACGGCGTGTTCAGATTTAGTCATTTTAGAATTTAAGGAATTTAAATTTATTAGAATTTATAGATGTCTCCAGTGGACAGGATGTTAACTATATAGTTATAGCTATTTTTAAATTTTTTCATAAATTAAACATTGATATGAACACTTCTTACATAGTGGTTTAATCCTATGATGGAGCAAGCGTTTTGTCAGGTTGTCTTGGAGGGGTACAAGCAAAGACCAGAGAACATTATCCCTCTGCACTTTATACACATGGTACGACACATAGATTGAATTTAGTTGTTGTGGTTATATGTAAAGGAATCAAAGTTTGTACTTTACAATGTAGCAAACTTTAACCTTGTTTATATGAATTTATAAATTACCTTTTTATTGTATTGTAGATTTCTCGGAATATTTTTAACACACTCAAGTCTGTATATGTATATTTTTCTCGTCCATCTAACAATTCTGAGTTGTATACAATTCAAGAACTGGGGTTAAAAAAAGGTAATATTCTTTGAGTGTGTGATACACGCTGGATTTGTAGATACATAAATTGTTATTAAATGACCATCACTCATTTTTAATTATATTTATCCATATACTTTATTTTAAGACTTGTATCTTATTAATTATACATAACAACTTTTGAAATATCATAGTTTATGCTAAAAGCTATATGTATAAATAGCTAATATTAAAAATAATACCAAATTATTAAGCAATATTCAGTGTATACTTAATTTGTATTTATTCTATGCAGAGCTGTATTTTTTTGAGAGATTAATCATTTAAATACTGTTACCACTGAATATTGATTTTATATTTTAAAAATATCGTCGCTGCTAAAATTCTCCGATTTTCGGAATTTTACATCATACTCATATTAAATATGTATTTATTTTTTCATTGTTTTAAAAATGTATATAGTTCTGTATTCGTGATCTGATTATTATAGGAGTATAACTGAATTGGTTCAATAATTATGTGTTTGTTTATCCATTGTATATATACAATTTAAAACTACTTATTTAAAACAAATTTTTCTTGGTACTACATAATTTAAATGAATAAAATATATCTCGATTATATTCGTTGACATTTTAAAAAAAAATAATAAACATTGTAGCATTTTTTCACTTTCATTTTAAATTGTTTGGAAACATTTAACCTGGTTACTTAAATCCACCAGATAACAGTAATCTTATAACTTTAAATTCTTTATAATTTTGGATTTAAAGAGCACATTGTATTGGTTTTACAATCATTTTATACTTTCATATAAGGGTTATATATTTTTTTTAGGGTATAAACACTAGTCTAAAAGTTTCGTGTAGGTTTTTATTAGTTCAAAATTTAATATAAGAGGTATTTTAGAGAAGTCGATTTCCCAATAGTACTCCTAGTAATATACTAGCATTACCTAGGTAGTAATAGTAATATACTCCTAACAAAAAGAAATAACGGGAAAGAAAAACTGCAAAAATATAGAATTTTTTAAGTGAGTTTGTTTTGTTATTTCGGTTAACTAATTTTGTTTGACTTGACTCGGAAGTAATGTAATTATCAACAATCGTAGTATTTCGTCCTAAGTTTAATTAAAAAAATAAAAATAAAAATATATGAAAAATTATATTACTAAAATTAATTATTTTCATGTCAAGTACTGTCAGATATAATGGTGTTAATTCAAACGTTTGTACTAGTAATAGGTCGATGGTTAATACAATTAATACAATTATTAAAATTATTACTTACCCATATGCGTTATTTCCACGTTATTAGTTTTTTTCCATAGTAAACTAGTTTTCACGCTACATTGCGGCTGTACATAAGATTTGGATAATGTGGATACTAATAGAAGAAGTGATGAAAAAATTAAGCGGGGTCTATGTTTGATGCCCTAAATCATTTTGAACGTCCCACACACTTTTTCGTACAATTACTAATTAGTAATGTGTAATGTGTAATCAATATTTATTATGGTAACTGTTTGGATAATGTTGTTTCTCGGAACTGTTATAGCTGCGGTCCATCGCTAACAAGACGGCATTATAGTTGATGATAATATAATTATATAAAATAAAAATACTATTTTTTTTAAACATTTTACAATGTGTTTTTTTACGTGAACGTTTGTTCCGATCAAGCAGTTGAGTTTTCGAAATTACGCTAAAGAGGACGTTATTTTTTTTTTCAAGTGCTACGAGAGGTATGGAGGATTGAGTCCACTGGCGCCTTACCTATTTCCTCGCTTTGAGCCTTGGTGAATATACACGCGGAGTACAACCAGTGGCGGTCGCGCAGTGCATCAACGTTTTAAATTCCTCAGGGACCACGTTGCAGCGTGCCAAGTCCCAAAAAAAACCATTTCGCCAGTTCTACCCACGACGG